>JAHQIV010001008.1:0-14391 GCA_030463285.1 Phytophthora europaea
GGTCGCCCGAGTCCAAGTAGCCGCTGCTGGAGATGGTGGCCGTGGTCAGGCGCGTCAGGCGGTGGTCGAACGGGTCGTCCGGGCTCGAGTTGAAGCGCGCGGGGGGCGCCTTGGGCTTCTCCTCCAGCTCCAGGGGCTCCATGCTATGGTGGATGGATGGACAGCTACTGTACTGTGGCTGCTGTGGCGTCGATCGATGCCACTGCGCGTCGTGGCTTCGCATCTGGCGGCACGCAAGAAGGGGACGCGATTGGTGGAAAATAGAATTACTGAAGTTCAGACTGCAACTTGGCGAGGCGTAACGTTTGCTGGGAGATTGACATGCTACAGTACGGTATCTGCTTCATGTGGCTCTTGTGTGGTATGCTCACGTGGCCTGTGGATGTTGCTGCCGCCGTTGGTGCTGCCACTGACTATAATACATTCACTGTTGAGATATTGGATAACTGAAATCAGGAGCCCAGGCAGCTGGTACAGCGGTGCTCGAGATAATACACTGCGCCGAGAGGCTAGCGTCGCGCGCCTCATTGTTGGCGTGTTGGCTACTACTCCAGCGATACTCGCGCAGAAGAGATACCGTATCAAATGCGCGAGCCGCCACGCTGCCTGGTCTACCGGTAGCATTCGAAGGCCCAAGCGGTCAGAGGAGCCTGCATGCGGCAACCACTCTAGCTCAAACACTGCCCTACGGACAGCAAGTACATCTAATTCGCAACGCACCACAGCAGCATGTCCCCTCATCTTTTTCCGGTGTCAATTCGCTTTCGCTCGGGCGGTTTCGATCAGCACGCACGGCAATGCAACAAACAGCCTTTCAAAATACATCAACAGTATATTGATTGCCATCGCGCGATCGGGACCAGCTTACGGTCCTTCTTCCCGCACCTTTGCTGATCACCGAGTAATTTACCGACTTAAAAACATTCCCCCTCGACATCTCCCCTCATAGCAGGAAAATATCCTCCTCGGGTCGCTTGTAGATGGTCGTGCGCTTGCCAGGGACGTCCAGCACCTCGTTGATCTGCTCCGTGCACTGGCGATGCGCCTCGCTCGACGTCCATGCCTTGTAGTCCTTCAGCGACTTCCACTACAACAACAATAACAGCTCCTCCGTCAACAAAGACACGTACGCCCTCCACCACCAAAATCCAGTCGCACCTCCGACAGCACCACGTATTTGTGGTGGTCGTTCACGTCGCTCAGCGTCTCCAGCGAGATCAGACCAGGCTGCGACCGCACCACCTTGTGCACCTAAGCCACAGTAAGCAACGCAACGCATTGTCAATCGTCCGTCCGATCCACGGAATCTCTACAGTTTATCCCTTGGTGCGTACGTTCTCCATGAGGCGCACGACGGTGGGCTCGAAACCGCGGCTCATGATGCGCTCGCTCAGCACGCGCACGGGCTTGGACAGCATTGGCTCTTGCTTGCTCGACGCTCGACGCTCGACGCTCTTTCCGGTTCCTTCCTTGGGCTCCGCTTGTGTTGTGGTGCCGCAACTTGACTGCAACTCGGCTATCCGCCCCACGTGAACTTTCACGACACAAGGACCAGCGCCCTCTGAGGTCCGCTGCATACTGAAGCCAAGAGTGCGGATCTGGATGCGCAAATTGTAGCCACAATTACAAATATTGAAACAACAGCTCCATGGTGAGCGAAAGCTGAAGTGGTGACTGAAGTTGAAGCGGGTGGATGGCAGATGGAAAAGCACACGTTGCTGGGTCATTGCATGTGGCACGGCCATCCTGGACTGCGGTGATGGCGACGTGGCCAGCTTTAATGAGCAAGCGGCAGCGACGGGGTTCGTGGTGATCAGGGTCTAAGAAGGCCGCGGGACGAAGGCGAGGCTGTTGATGCACTCAGTGAAGACGGTGAGGAGATGGAGGCATTCAAGATGCCGTTGTCCGAGGAAATCGTGGCGCTAGGACGGCTTGGACGCATTCACAAGGATATTGACAGGAAAACGTGGGTAGGAGTGAGCGGGTTGCAGTTGAGATTGTCTTTAAACGGTGGTGCTGCAGTGGTCGGGTGCTAGCGGTCGAATGCATTGATGCGGTAGATGGATCCGATGAAGCAGGTGAAGAGAGCTCTACTGCAGAATTCGCACAGCAAGTGTTGGTCGCTGAGCTCGGACGCTACGCCGAAGCCATCCGTGGCGGCAAAGCACGCCATGTATTCTGCTATAACTCAGTGAGTTGCAGTCACAGTCGAGTCTATCTGGAACGTCGGTACTACTCGTTCTGGTTCATCATCGTCAACACTTGCTCAGCATCTAGTTGGCTGGTCCTAGCGGATAGGAGCGCAGTTCGGACGCTCAGCAGTTTGTCGGTCAAGGGAACTGTGAAATTCTTCATCAATCGGCCTAGCTGGAACAAATCATGTTGAAACGTGAGAATTTCACCGTGACATTGGTGGTCCCAGCTGATGGTTGTTGTGTTCGGTGGGTGCGATTCATCCATGTCGATCAGAACCCAATATCCTCGATCGCTTGCTGGAACATACACAATATTTCTCCACCGGAGATCGCCGTGGCAATAGTTACAGCCGTGCCAAAACTTCAAACCTGTTAGCATGCCTTGCAGCCATTCGTACACTTCCTCCACATTCTCGGGTTCTCGGGAAAAGCCCAGCGGTTGAAGTTGCACAGTGAAACTAGAGCTCTGCTCGTCTGGTAGTTCCAGCGTGCGCACGGTCTGGAGATGCGTCTTCCCGTGCCCTCGACTGTTTAATCCTTGAAGAGTTGTGTAGATGCCAATAAGCCGTCCAAAATCGTCTTCATTAAGGCGCTGGATGGTACGCTTGACGAAATCATCCATCAGCTCAATCGTTCGTTGTTTCGTGACATTGGGGGTGTACGGCATCAGACCGTTCGCACACGTTCGTTTGGATAAGGTGATCATTTCAACAAGGAAAAATGACAAGTTGTAGAACGTCTTGATCACCTCTTCCTTCTGCGCGATGATAGAGTAGAATTCGACGACTTTCTCTGCGTGGAGGTGGCGATTGATCGTGACAATTTTGAGATTAGTTCCACTGGTCGCATATCCGAGAATATACGGAAGATCTCCATAAAACATTGGGTTCCACTTTCGCATTTTCTTGGTCAACTCCTCGCATGATACATTGATCACCGTTGAAGAACTCTTCTCTTCACCACGAAGAAGCACCATTCCATCATAATGCAAAATGTGATCTGGACGCAACCCCTTCCCCGTGGTCCCAGTGTTGTCGACACGATTCCTGCGACAAGTGAGATAAATCCCTTTGGCGAGGCAAATGCGACTTGGGATGCGGAATAAGACATCGTAGAATGCCTGCCACGTGTTCTCAGATGCCATCGATTCAACTGGCCCTTTGCATTCGAGTAAATAGGACTCAATCATAGTCGTCAAATCCTTGCACTGAAGTACTTCTCCATTCCTGTCACAGATCTTCTCCGCTGTTTTATCATCATCCAGCGAAAGTCGAAAAGGAAGTGGTTGTTGAAGCATGGCCTTCAACTCCGTTGCGTTGGGAAGCGCAGCAATGTTCATCTTCGAATAATCCCACAAATCTGCCAGTTTGACGAGTTTTTCCTCCGACAATTTGCGTTTTCTGGGCCACGCTAACACGTCAACACCAACCGAAGCTTCGGGGAGTTCCACCAACACGTGGATTTCTTTGCGTCCAGGCTGAAAGTTCGGCCTGAAATACTCCTCTTCATCAAGTGTCCACGAAGAAAGCATCTTGTCATAATCAGTGTCAATGCCACCTTGCAAAAAGCTTTCTGTGTTGTGGTCGTGCTTCATCCACGTGGTTTCCCCCTTCTTTCGCGCCAAGTACAGCGTCAAGGCGGCTGGATCAACTTTGAAGCGATCATTGACGTCTTTCTTCTCGTCCACAATGGCCTTCTGCAGCGCGCTCACTTCCGCATCGCGCGCGATCTTCACGGGAAACACAGTCCCTTCGCCGTACACACCGCAGCGCAACTTCACCTCCGTCTCCTTCTTCTCCTCCGCCATGCTCTTCTCTTGGAAAGTTCTTGACTGAGAAGCATTCACGCAACACACCGTCCATTTTTAGCTAATCAGAACACTCCACTAGAATTTTTTTATTTTTGACAAATATATTCCTCGATATATAGAAACTAAATAATAGTGAGTTCGTCTTAAGCGACAAAAGATAAGTATATAGAAATAGAAACAATGTGCAAGTACATTTTCCCAGAGAACCACGAACCAACAGTGCGATTGGGGCCGACATCACGCGAAGTATCAACCAACAGTTGATGATGATGAACCGGTACTCGAAGCAGAAACGCCAAGTAGCTCTTATACAACTAAGCTGACTGATATTGTTTCAGAAACAACGATGGTTAGCTCTATTGAAGAAATTTATGGCGAGAATTGCATTCAGCACTTTAAGTCCGTTCATAATACTATTAACACAAGTTGGGAGATTCAAGAGTATTGTCACATCAAGTTGAAGATGCGGTGATTTGATCGACAGCACAGCGATGATGTATTAATAACGCCTGACTTTGGAAAAGATGGATACAGTTATTTTTTGCAATATCAAATTCGATGAGCGCGATGGATTGCAAATTCTTAATAAATTCTTCAAGTCCAGTGATCATTCGAGCAAGCAAATATTGAATGCGGTCTGGAATACTTCCTTGTAACTGAGTCCTAAATGATTGATACTGTAATAAGCAAAATTTGTAGAATCTCGCCGGATTTTTGCTCGTCAACATCATTCTAATTGGTATTTGATGCCCAAGTATCATCCATCATTGAACGAAGGCAAATTAAAAGGAATTGCTGCTGGTTGTGATTCGGTCGCATACAAATTGTAGAACAACGATGATGAAGTCAATGAGCCAAGCACGCCCAGTTCAAAGTCTTTTGAGGTATCTACACTTAATCAACTTTAAATTGACATTCAAATCTGAGCGCAAGTTGGCAACACTAACTCAGCTGGTGGAATTAACGGGCCGAACAATTGAAGACATGCGTTTGTTTAGCTATGGTTGATACATCATTTGAGATCGATGAGCTTGGAGTATCGGTGATCGAAAACAAGCCAAATCGTGACTTTGATCTAAATTTCAGTCTTTTTGACTTAAAGTACTGAAAGTTTTAAGAAGATGTAAGAAGATGTAGAAAAGTACTTCGTAGTACTAACTTCGAGTCTCTTCATTTGCTGAAACGATTTGTGCTCTACTTCATCCACGAATTCTACGTCTATGAAGGCTCAGTGTAGCGCTGGGAGCACTTAGTGTGCAGCCTACTGCCGCATCATGGGGCCAACCGCAGCAACCGACATGACAAGCAACCGACAAGACCGCATCATCATGTCGACTACATAATCGCCAAGTGTGCCGCGTCGACAACGGCACTTCATAATCAAGGAACAATGGTTGGCGGCGAGTGCTGCCACGAAGCCCGCCGCCAGTGAGGACAGAAGAAGTAGGAACGAGAATCGTTTGCTTTTAATGAACTCACTTCGCAATCTACTTTCAAGCGCTTAGTTGGCTACATTGTTAACAATAGCTACCCAAGACGATGATGGCTGGTTTCGGTGCTGTGGACCAAGATGGGGACGTCGAGATGACGGTCCCGCAACCGATCTTCGAGTTTATCAAGGCGCCCAAGCTGACTGTGTGGAGCCAACCAGCATTGGTGATGTTCCTACGTGATCGTCGTCAGTATCTGAACAAGGTCCGGGAGAGATGCATGGTCACCGGCGAAGACCAAGAGAACGTGGCTTTCAGCATCAAGAGCTCTGTTGAGCCTCGGATCCTTGAGCATCTTGCTCACTACGTGCTCCGGACCCCGGTCACCGATGTGACGGAAGAGGCTTTGAAGAGCGAGATAGAGAGGAAGGCCGCAACATGATGAATGACCATGTGCCGGATGTGGCGAAGCTGTTCGCCGAGGAGTTGGTGATGGACTTGAAGGAGCCCGATATCGAGGCTCGCGTGTCCAAGCACTTCATGGAATTTGAGAGGTTGATTGAGGATCAGGGTTTGTCGAGATGGGTGGGCCGAGACACTGCCTCTGACGTTGCTGGTCGGCAACGAATGAAAACTCGTAGCAAGTTGCTCGTGAGCTACCTTCAATCTGATGTGCTGCGTGTTGACGTTGAACGATTGGTGGACATGGCCCATCGCGAAGCGAAGACGAACGATGTCATCCTGTATGATTTAATCGTTGAGAGAGCAGTCCGTCAGCAACATTATCATCTCATGCAGGCAGAGACCAAGAAGAGTGTCCATGTCAAGGCCAAGGTCAAGGGGAACCGGAATGATGGTACCCGCCAAAGAGAGAAGACAAAAAACGCCCCGCGAGTGGGTGAAAGGCCTCCTATGGAGGAGAGAGCTCCCCGTCCGCCACCGAGAGATGTCCAACTGCTACGAATGAGCAGAAGGAGGAGGCGCGTCGAGTTTTGGCGGCGCGTAGATTGGAGCGGCTTAAGCACGTTGACACGGGAGCGGACATATGTGACGATCAATGGAGTTCTGGAGGTGCCTTTCTGCGCAGACTCTGGCGCGGATAGTAACAGCCTCTCGCGCAGTATGGTAGAGGAGCTGTGTGAACTTGACAGTTCTGTGGTGCTGACTGCGTTGGGGCCTCCGAGGAAGGCTAAGGTGGCTGGAGGTGCTACGTTGGCATGCAGGGACTCTGTTGAGCTGGACCTGCGCGTTAGTACTGCTGCTGGGCCGGTGCATCTTTCCCGCGTGCACTGTCTAGTGCTGGACGGTGAAGAAGAGGAGTTCCTGCTAGGTCGATCGACGCTGAAGGATATCGGGATCGATGTGAACAGTCTTCTGCAGCAATTGGCTGGCATTGGTTTCAGTGTGGCGGATGCTGACTGTGATGATGTCACTGCTGATGATCCCAAGCTTGGTTTTAACGATGACAAGCAAAAGGTGCATGCTATAGTCGACAAGCTCGTGGATGAAGCAGTGGAAGCTGGATTTGAACCCACGCTGGCCGACGACCTCCGTACTCTTGTACATGAGTATGAAGACGTGTGGCGACTGCGAATCGGGGCTGATGAGCCTGCTAGGGTTGAACCAATGCGGATCACGCTGCTTCCAGATGCGCAGCCTTGTCGCAGTGGCGTACGCAAGTACCCTGACATGCAACGTGCGTTCTTGCGGACCTACGTACAGGAGCTGTTGGAAAATGGACTTGCTCGTCGCAACAACAATAGCCGGTGGGCATGCGCGGCTTTGCCTGTTCGCAAGGCTGGTGGTGAAGGATTCCGGATCACTGTGGACTATCGACCTGTTAATAAGCTGACGGTACCGCTAGCGGGCGCGACACCGAACTTAGCTTCTGTTACGCAAAGTGTTCGAGGAGCTTATGGGTTTGGTCAATTCGATTTGTTCATGGGATTCTGGCAACTGCCATTAGTGGAAGAGTGCCAGGAGCTCCTGGGTTTCGTGACTGAAGATGGTGTGCTCACCCCTATGCATGTACCTCAAGGGGCTAGCGACTCAGCCATGGATTTCCAGCTACAGATGCACGATTGCTTTCGGGAGATGCTGTACGACTCGGTGCTGGTATTCGCCAAGAGCCCAGCCGAGTTTTTTGAGAAGCTGCGAGCGTTTTTCCAGATTCTGCGCTGCCGTAATCTCAAATTGAACGCCAAGAAGTGTACTTTGTTCGCGCCCAGAGTAGTCTGGTGCGGCAAGGTGATTGATGGAGATGGCATTGAGCATGACTCATCCAGGCTGGAAGCACTGCGTAACATGCCTCTACCACCAACGGCAGCCGCGCTGCAGCATTTCCTGTGTGCCGTGAACTGGCTAAGAGACTCGATGGTGGACTACGCAAGAACGGTGGGGCCACTGCAGGCGAAGCTGGAGCAAGTGATGTCTGTCCGAGGCCGTCGGAAAGCTCAACTTGCTGGTGCTGATCTGAGTTGGTCGGCGAAGGACGAAGAGGCTTTCCGGTTGGTGGTCAAGCTGTTAGCTACATCGACTAAGCAGTAGTTTGCTGACAACAATGCAGAAGTGTGCATGTTATCTGATGCTTCAGCCCAAGGCTGGGCCGTGGTCGTGACTCAAGTGACTGATTGAGATGATACAAAGTCGGTGACGGAGCAACCCCACGAGCTTATGGTGTGCAGGGGTGGCCTTTTCAAGGGCGCACAGATTAATTGGTCGACGGTGGAGCAGGAATCTTACCCTATTGTGCGCGCTTGCCCTGATCTCGCGTACTTATTGGAGCGAGAGAAGGGCATTCGTGTTTATTGCGACCATGCCAACCTAATCAAGATCTTCGCGCCAGGCAAGGAGGTGAAGCAGCACATTCGGGGTAAGCTCCAGCGGTGGGCACTGAAGATGGTCGGTGTCCGGCACCTCATCGAGCATATTAAGGGAGAAGACAACGTGTGGGCAGACATTGGCTCCTGTTGGGGACAACCTAGCGAGAGCGCAAGGGAAGGAGTTGTGTCTGTCCAGCGCATAACCACGAGGTCTACACGGCAAGTGTCTGTGCTGCGGCCACTTCAAGATGACTCTTTTGAGTGGCCAACCCAAGCTGCAATCTTGCAGGAGCAGCGACGATACCGGAGTAACGCACCTGCTGATGTCGGTGCTAACGGCGTGACTCGGATCGATGGCAAGGTCTGGATACCTGTCGAGGCTAATGAGCTGTTGCAGCGGATCATGGTGATCGCTCACTGCGGCCGACAGGGTCACCGTGGATCAGACGTGATGATGACCGAGGTTGCCAAAAGGTTCAGTGTGCTGCGACTCAGAGAAGCAGTTGGTCGTTTCGTACGAGCTTGTCTTCTATGCAAGCATGTGAAAGGAGGCCACTTGATCCAACGCCCATGGGGTCCGACAACCACTGCGACACGACGCAACCAGTGTCTGCATGTTGATTACCTGTCTCTTGGAGAGAGCTACAGCGACACGAGGTATGTTCTGGTGCTTAAGGACGAGCTGACGCATTATTGCGAGCTGATCGCGACCGACGCGCCGACTAGCTTGACGGACGCAGAGGCCATCCTGGACTGGTACAAGAGGTTTGGTCTGCCTGAGGAGTGGATATCCGACAACGGCTCGCACTTCAAGGCCGAGCTAATGGCTGAACTCGCTAGCCGACTGCAAGCAACTCAGCACTTCGTGCCGGTGTACTCACCTTGGATCAATGGGACTGTCGAGCGTGTCAATCGCGACATCCTGCAAATTCTGCGCGTGATGCTGCTGGAGTTGCAGTTGGACACTCGCAATTGGCTGTGCTTGTTGCCTCTCGTCCAAGCAAACTTGAACCATTCGGCTGTGGAATCGCTGGGTGGGCATGTACCAGTGGAGTTGTTCGCTGGGTTGCCAGCGTCGTCACAGCTTGACAGCGTAGTGGTGCCTGACGGGGGAAGAACGCGTGTGTTTACGCTCGACCTCGCTAAGGTGCATATCCAGGTTGGCGAGCTATGAGTCCATCTTCACGCGCTGCATACTGAGGTGACTGATCGAAAGGAGCGCAAGCGCTTGGCGAACATGGCCTGCGCAAAGGGCACTGTTTGCAACTTTGAGACGGGCGATTTCGTTTTGTGGTCGCGTGTGGACAAACGACTACAAGGCGATAAGTTACTTGTCCGTTGGGTCGGACCTTTTTGCATTATGGAGGCTCTATCGCATTCGATCAAGGTCAAGCACCTGCTGACCAACGATGAGTTCGAGGTGCATGGGTCTCGGCTGAAGCACTACTGTGACGCCGACCTCGACGTTACCGAGGAGCTGCGCCAGCACATTGCCAACCAAGGAATCGCTCTGGGGGTGCGATCGATTGAGAGTGATCGCTAAAACCAAGATGTGGGCGAGTGACAGCTGTACGTGGAGTGGCGAGGTCTCGAAGACAGCGAAAATTCGTGGGAGCCTTTCGCCTCCATTTTCACCGACGTGCCGACTCTTGTGCGCAACTACGTCGCGACTGGTGCACACGGTGAGCTCGGGCCTCTACTACAGTGAGCGGCAGCAGTCTTCGGGGGCAGTGTAGCGCTGGGAGCACTTAGTGTGCAGTGTACTACCACATCATGGGGCCAACCGCAGCAACCGACCTGGCAAGCAACCGACAAGACCGCATCATTATGTCGACTACATAATCGCCAAGTATGCCGCGTCGACAACGGCACTTCATAATCAAGGAACAATGGTTGGCGGCGAGTGCTGCCACGGAGCCCGCCGCCAGTGTGGACAGGAGAAGTAGGAAGTAGGAACGAGAATCGTTTGCTTTTAATGAACTCACTTCGCAATCTACTTTCAAGCGCTTAGTTGGCTACACTCAGATATCACCTACTACAATCGTAAGCCAACGCTTGTGATCAAGGCATATGATTCAAAGAACTTTTTCAAGGTTCAGATCGAGTGCACTGACTCGGGGTTGATACAATTGGAAAACGCGCACTTCGTGTAAAGTCCGTTTTCATGTTCAGGGAGCTTGAAGGACTATCTGGGAGCGGTATAGTAAATTACAGAGTGAACTGTCAAAATCCGGGCGCCAAATTTGCGCGCGTTCTCCTCACCAGGATGGAAGCTAGCCATAACGCAATGCTTGTGCAAGTTGAATGAAGTTTGCCGAGTGCCTCGGGCTGCGGGCTGCAGGGTTGCCGAGGCCCAGCGGGTCCATCGTGCTAGGAAGACGTCGTGAAGCGTGGAAACATGGCTGGAAGCCAGCTAAGTAGCGGCAATTCTACCACCATGCCACCCGAGCACCTTCTGGATCAAATGGCAGTACTATTAGGGCGGCAGGGCGAACTACTGGTTACTTTAGTAGCAGTAGTTTGCTTTTTTTCAAACTGCAGCACTGGTGTCCTGTGAAATAGTACTGGGACTACAGTACTACTTGTATCATTTACTGGGTAGAGGATTTATATTGACTGCTGCAAACCCCTCTGCATGGTTACCTGCTGCCTCCTGGCACGAGCGCGTGTTTCTGCTGATCCAATCTCTCGAAAGCTTAGCCGCGCAATGTCAGCGGCGCTCGAGGTTCATTGCACCGAGAGGCCAGCCTCGCGCGCCATATTGTTGGCGTCGCGCAGAAGAGATGCAGTATCAATTTTTGATGCATCTCGCGCATTCAATGCGCGCTAATCATTCGAGCGAACCACTGCAGGTGGCAAACACTGTACTACGGACAACAACTAATTCGCGATGCGCCATTTTTTCCGGTAGCGAGTCACTTCAGTAGCACGGCAATGCAACCAACAGCCTTTCAAGATACATATTGTCGACGCACGTTCCGGGCTCCGCTTGTGTTGTGGTGCCGCCACTTCACTGCAACTCGGCTATGCGTTTTTCCGCCCACGTGAACATTCATAAGACACAAGGACCAGCGCTCTTCGAGGTCCGCTGCATACTGAAACCATCGCTCACAGCACATGGCTGCATTTTGTGCATCCAGATCCGCACTCTGACCAAAGTAGAAGCGGGTGGATGGCAGATGGAAAACTGCCGCAAAGTTCATTGCCAATTGATCTCGTGGGTCATTGCATGTGGCACGACCACCCTCGACTGCGACGACGGCGACGTGGCCAGCTTGAAGTAATAAGCGGCAGCGACGGTTCGTGGCTGACCGACCAAAAATGCCGCAGAAAGAAGGCACGGCTGTTAATGCACGCAGTGAAGACGATGAGGAGATGGAGACATTCAAGATGCCGTTGTCAGAAGAAAACGTGGCGCTAGGACGGCTTGGACGCATTTACAAGACTATGGACAGGAAAACGTGAGTAGGAGTGAGCGGGTTGCAGTTGAGATTGTCTTTAAACGGTGGTGCTGCAGTGGTCGAGTGCTAGCGGTCGAGTGCATTGATGTGGTTGATGGATCCGATGAAGCGGGTGAAGAGAGCTCTCCTGCAGAATTTGCACAGCAAGTTTTGGTCGCTGAGCTCGGACGCTATGTCGAAGCTATCCGTGGCGACAAAGCACGCCATGTATTCTGCTACAACTCAGTGAGTTGCGGTCCCCGTCGAGTCTATCTGCTTTCCTCTTCTTCGGTTGTTCGCAGCCTTGCAGCGTGAGTGATCCGTTATTTTGCCTCAGGGTTCTACAGAAGGGAACTCACGGTACATTGTAGTCTTCAGCAGGATTTTGGGCGTTTCCACCCCTTAGCAGTCAAGCAATACATCTACCAGATCGTCCATGGTCTTCGTGTACTACACGACGTACGGCATGGTCATCGAATGGTATGATTTCTATCGTTTTACTGATAGGTTGCTGTGTATTTTGTATGTTTGCAGTGCGGAATATCGTGTGGCGGTGTAAGTGTGTCGAGATTTTTTGTATCCACACCCTATTTCTCGATCCCGATGATGACAACTGTTTACATGTCAGCTTTCGCTTTCTTCACTGTTCATGTGTGGAGGCAACATCGTCAAAATAGCGGCGTGGTTTCCGTCCGCACAAGCAGTAAGGACGTTTCAAACACGAAAGTACGTTTGTTGTATCCTCGGGTAGTAGATCTCTGGTTTACCACTTTCATCGAATGTGTGATATTTAGCATTCTTGTGGATTCGCAATTCTGCCGTTCAAGCTTGAATTTGCCGCTAGAAATCGATGAAATGGCCCAAGATGTGCGAAGTGTAGCGTACGTCATGCTGGAGATGCTTACTGGTCTCCGAGCTCGTGGGTCTCTGATGGAGAAATGGAAGATGCTGACTAAGGTCGCCGCCGACTCCCTTGAGCACCAGGTCTTACGCAGTTTAATGGAGCTGAAGTCGCTAGAGGAGGTATTGGGGCATCAATACTTTTCGTCGGTCCGTCAAGCAGACAGCACGGCGATTCAAACATCAGCACAAGCAACACAAGAACATCGGCATATCATTGGAATGCTCACTAAGCAAGAGCTGACAAAATGTCACGCCATGAAGCGGCAGTATCTCCAGCAAGTCCGAGCATGGCAAGCTCAGTTTGAGAAAAAGTACCGAAGAAAGCCTAATTTAGCGGATCGACCAGCCGGAATTGTACGTCTACAAGGGCGATGCATGGCACTAAATGAGCGAATGCAAGAGCTAAACGACCGTTTGGCTGCTGTTCACGGTAGCATTTACCGATTGATTGCGGATAAAGAGGCTCTAGCAATTGACGCAACGAGTCCACGTATACCTGCATGGAAAGAGGATAATCTCGACCAACCGAAGAATCCTGAAGGATCAACAACCACATCGTCTACTGAATCCGATGTAACCAGGTCAGATTCCTTTGATCGAGGTGGAGGAAAAAGATCGCCTGCGCAGAAAGCGTTCCTGAATCGTTTCGGCTCACAGTAATTGGTTCTAGCAAGTCGGTTTTTAATCCCAGTAAAACGTTCCTTGATCCGAACAAGCATACACAAAGCCTACAAAGCAGATAACTTATAGGAATTGTCGCACTCGATATAGCTGTTTCGACAAATGCCTTTTCGTCGGGGTTTGCGGACCTTTCAGTGAAATCCCAAGCATACTGTAGGATGATCTTGGAAGATATTGACATCGTTGAGCTACCGTGTCGTCTCTCCAATTATGTTCCCGATTTACATGAGTGCATCATTCTCAGTTCGCGGATCGACACATTTGTTTCAATAAATTATGAGCTCGGAGAACCAACATGGGAGGACCAACGTACTGCACCCAAGCTAGGTAATCGTCGTCCTTTGGCGTAAAACTATCGGATATTCAGAAATCCGTCGGATGCTGCTCATGTAGACAGTCGTCGCGGCCACGTCCGGCAGCGCTGGTTGCCGTTGTTTTCACCACGTACGCTCGCAGGTGGCGCGCTGCTCCCATTGGTCGGCTGGAAGTTCGAGCCGGTGACGCGCCCAGATGACGCTGCGCGCGCATCTCAGTTTGACAAGGTCGGCGTGGCGAGGTCGCAAGAGCTGGATGTCGCAATAGCCAGGGGCTCATCCACATCAACCGTCGCAAACCATCCCTCGTGATAATCATCTCCGCGCCACTAAACACGGGGGAACGTCAGCCGCGTACGCTCTCATGCGGCCCGTAAAAACCCTCGTAAAAAGCCCTTCTTACCCAGTTCAACGTGCGCGATCCGCATCAGCCAAGGTCGCAACGGCCGCAGCGACCTGCGTCAAAGCTCAACTAGCTCTGCCCCGCCGCCACCCGTAGCCGTACTGTACACCTCACAGCCATGGCCAAGCAGCACCTCGCCAAGGGCATCGGCCGCATGTCCGAGATGATCATGACCAAGGGCAAGGGCTCGTGGATCTGGACGAGCGACAACCGCAAGCTGCTGGACTTCACGAGCGGCATCGCCGTGACCAGCGTGGGCCACTCGCACCCCAAGGTGGTGGCGGCCGTGCAGAAGCAGGCGGCCACGCTCGTGCACGCGCAGGTGAACATCGGCTACCACCAGCCCATGCTGGACCTGACGACCAAGCTGCTGCCGGTGCTGCCCAAGAGTCT
>JAHQIV010001009.1:0-14382 GCA_030463285.1 Phytophthora europaea
TCGCCTCGCAGATGGAGCTCTTCAGCCGCGTGCGCGGCACCGTGGGCGTCACCGTGGGCGTCGAGCCCAAGCGGGAGACCCGCAGCGAGGATAACAAGCTCGCCAGCAGCGGCGTCCCGCAGACGATGCTGACCATCGCGGCGTCCAACGTCATCCCCAAGAGCTTCATGCAGAAGGCGGCCACGTACCTCGGGCTGTGCAACCTCAACGTGGTGCGCGCGCACCTGGACGTGGTCAAGGACCCGCTCAACAGCGGCCACGTCGCCATGATCCGCATCCTCGTGCAGCCCAGCGAGGAAAAGGCGGCCACGTACCTCGGCTTGTGCGACCTCAACGTGGTGCGCGCGCACCTAGACGTGGTCAAGGACCCGCTGAACAGCGGCCACGTCGCCATGATCCGCATCCTCGTGCATCCCAGAGAGGAGGGCCTGAAGGAGGGCTTCCCCTTCGAGTGGTCCAAGATCTCGGGCAACCTCATGTACCTCAAGTGGGTGGACGACCGCCCCGTGCACCTGACGCTGCAGCACCCGGACCTGGGCTTCTCGCGCGCGGAGCTCATCTACGCCTACGGCAACATGCTGCATGGCGTCTGGGCGAAGAAGGACCCGTTAGCGTACTCGCTCACGCGCATCATGGAGACGCTCGAGCACGAGCAGGACCTGCCATTGGCTTCGCGCATCGCCGACTTATTCCTGGGCAGGTTTGACCCACAGCGTGAGCAGCCCATGTCGGACGCGGAGCAGGATGCGACCGTGGACTAGCTCAAGAAGGAGATCCGCCGCTACTGCGACCACCACGAGGACGACATCCTGCTGCTCAACAGCACGGCACGCTGCGCACCACCAAGTTCCACGACCGTTGTTTCAAGGGCCTCCACGTGCGCTTCCGTGACATACCTTGCGGCGGTCTGCGCATAGTGTACCCGAGCTCAACGAACGCACACGCGCTCGAGAGGGCTCGCCATGCAACAGCTACTAGATTCTTCTCTCAAGAGTAGAAAGCGCACAAAGCGCGTCGCTGCAGGCATCTCAGCCACAATGACGGATGCGGAACGGGTTGCGTATGACAAGGTGAAGGACCTATTGGCTACATCAGCTACTCTAGCACTTCCGGACGCCTCCGCCACCACTGTTGTTTGCTCAGATACATCTGATAGTGGATGGTCCGTCATTGTGAGTCAGGTTCTGAACTATGACCCGATGGTCTCAGTCACCGCCCAGCAGCCCAAACTGCTGACGTGCCTCAGCGGCACTTTCAAAGGTTCTCAGTTGAACTGGACGGTGATTGAAAAAGAGGCGTATCCCATTGTGGTGGCCTGTGAGAAACTAGACTACCTGCTAATGCGACCTCGGCCGTTCCGGCTATTCTGCGACCACCGCAACCTCATTCATGTGTTCGCTCCGCACGTGAGCATTAAGAAGCACATAAGGGGTAAACTACTGCAGTGGGCTTTGAAGTTGATGCCATACCGCTACGTGATCGAACATGTTGATGGTGTATCGAATGTATGGGCGGACATGCTGTTCAGGTGGGCGGGGCAGGCAACGACGAAGGTCAAGCTGAGGCGATTTACCAAGAAGCGGACCAAGAAGCAGCAACCTTCGCCACGAGCGTCCCTAAATCAGGTACTCCGACCACTTGACAAGAGAGAATTCGTATGGCCCTCACTGGACGAGATCCGAGCTGCCCAGCATCAGCAGCAAGCGCCAGCAGGCTCGGTCAGAGGCAGTGACCGTGTCTTGCGAGTAGACCAGAGGATATGGATCCCGCGAGCGAGCTCAGACCTTACTCAGCGACTGTGTGTCATATCACACTGTGGGGCCCAAGGCCACCGAGGAGAAACGGCAATGGTAAATTACCTACGCCGCGTTTTCCACATCCCCAACATACGGGGTGTAGTGCACGCATTTGTGTCTACCTGCCTACTCTGTCCACACGTGATAGGTGCGAGGTGTCCACCGGCCATGGAGTGAAATGGTTGAGTGCAATGAGAGAAACGGAGTCCTTCATTGGGATTTCCTCTCCATGTGTGAATCGTTTGGCACCAGCAAGTATCTGTTGGTGCTCAAAGATCACGCGACCCATTTCTGCGAGCTAGTAGTTTACGATGCGGCGGACAGTGCAGTTGCCACGACAGATATCCTCGACTGGCACAGCCGATTCGGTGTCCCACCAGTATGGGTCAGCGATAACGGTAGCCATTTTAAAAACGAAGTTGTGGCTGAGCTCTCCAAGAGACTAAAAAGCCAGCAAACTTACACATTGGCATACAGCCCATGGATAAACGGATCTGTAGAGCGCGTCAACCGCGACATCTTACAAGTTATCCGTGCTATGATTCTAGAGTACAAAATCTCTACTAAGGACTGGGTCTACCTAGTTCCCCTGGTGCAATCTAGCCTGAACCATACTGCTCTACCATCACTCGGCAAGAGAGCCCCGGTCGCACTATTTACTGGGCTGCCATGTCCATCACACTGGCAGAATTTTACCATGCTAGCGCCAAGAAGTTAGTCAAGCTGCCGAGCTATTGGGCAGCCCTCTCCAAGCATTTGGCCACACTGCGTGACAGCTTGCGCGGTCTGCATCAGCCCACAGCTGACCAACGGCTAAAGCAGCGTCTGCTTAACAAAAAGCGTGAACGTGGATAAAGTGTAGTGAACTTTGATGTGGGGACTACGTCCTCCGCTCACGCGTAGACAAGAAGAAGGGCAACAAGCTCCTCGTCACGTGGCAAGGACCATACATAGTGGTCCGCGCGGCAGCACACTCCTTCCGAGTACGTCACCTGGTCACTGGAGATGAGCTAAATGTTCACCCGTCCAGATTTAAGTTCTACGCGGACAATAGTCTCAACGTTACCGAGGATATCCTCGAGCACGTAGCCTCCCAGGGCATCATTTTGGCCATTAGCGAGCTGAAAAAGCATCGCTGGAGTTCCTCCATCAATGACTATGAGATATTAGTAAGCTGTAAAGGCTTAGAGTCAGTAGAAGATTCGTGGGAACCACTCACATCTCTAGCCGAAGAAGTCAAGGTTCTACTTGACCAATACATTCGAAAACAACACGCCAAGCTGCCCAAGTACTGGAACAACAACCATTCCAAATTTCAATAATAAAACATGCATACTTTTGCCAAAATCAACAATTCTCTCTGAATCTTTTCTGGCTTATGCTACCATGTAGCCAAAACCTGTGTAATTACATTGTACCAACTCCCAGTCTAATCATGCAATATTGGTTTCAAAAGAATTAGACATATTCTACTTCAGCACGTTGCACCTGTAACACTTGTTACATAGTCGGGCACATGGCTACATCAGGCCACTACTAGTTACATAAATGTGTGTTTTGGATAGTCGCGACCCGCACTCCCCTCAATACAAGTGCACGTGCACATCATCGATTGAATGAATTAGCACGCGAAAGCGCTGGGAAAGACATTAGTTAGTCTTCGAAGTCGAGGCCGGGGCACATCTTCTGCCCCGCCGCTGCACCGGGGATTGGCTTCTTGCCGACGATGAAGAAGAACGGGATCGCCTGCTTGCTCTTGCGCGAGAGCATTGGCTTCCAGTGACGACCAAAGTGTTCTCCCACAGTTTCCAGCGACGCCTGCAGCTCCAAATTCCATCGGATCTCGCTGAAGACTCCGTGCAACGGGTCGTCCTCGCCGTACTTCATAGCTCGTTCCCCCCACTCGTCGCCGTCGACGAGAATTCGACCGGGGATATCCGCCCAGAATTCACTTCCAGGAGCCGATAGGCAGTCGACGGCTTTCAATAGTTCGACGACGCCTGCTCGGTCGATGTAAGGGATTAGTCCCTCCATTACCCAGAAAGTTGGCATTGTCGGATTGAATCCGTGCCCCATCAGGTTCGCCTCCAGGCCGGCCTCGGCTAGATTCGAGACAATGCAGCCAACGTTTTGAGCGAAAAGCGGTGCATGCAGTTCTGTCATCACTTCAGCCTTGTGCTCGAACATGGCACCGCTTTGATCAACTTCCAGAACATGACAACCTCGGAGCGACTCCAGGCGATACGCACGGGCGTCCAGACCAGCACCAAGAATCACAACTTGAAGAATCCGTGGATCACGGTGATAGAGAGCTTCATCCAGATAACGCGTACGGAGCGCGATAATATCAGAGGGGAACGCCAGCAGCTTGCTCGATACCTCTTCCATGAATTTCTCAATCTTTGGTTGTTGCTTCCTCGTCAGTGGTTCAGCAAAGGGGTCGTTGATGATCGCATCGTTACGAGCACTTTCCACCGCTCGGAGGTAAGTTGTTACGAAGCCCATGGACTCAGCGAAGGCATCGTCCACAGTTGGCGCGTCCACTTGGAATAACGAAGACGCCGAAGTTGGGTCCATGATCGAGAAGCTTGACTTCCAGCACCTTGCACACAAGCAAGAAAAAACTGTTGTGATGTTGGCGAGACCAGAGATTCCTCCACTATATTTTCTCACATCAGTGATGGTTGTTGATTCGTTGGACTAACGACTCGGTGGTTGGTAAAACGAAGCATGAATTGCTAGGTTTAACGAAGCATGACTTGCTCACAGATCACATTCGACTTAAAACGAGCTTCGTTGCTTGATTTTGGCACGTTACCAGGTATATGCTACAGTCCTGCTGCAAATAGGGCACTTTCATCCAAGCAAGTCTGTTCATGCATATTGCACGATGTTTCCAACTGGGTTTAGCAGTCCAAACCTGGGCACACATCCTTCTCACGCGTTTTGGTTGGAATGGGCTTTTTGCCGCGGACAAACCATACTGGAACGCTATCGCCGGTATCCGAAGAAGATAATGGCATCCATTTGCGACCAAAGTGGTTCCCCTCCTCCGCAAGCGAGGCTTGCAACTTCAAGCACCAAGGGATCTCGCGTAGAATGCCATGCAGTGGGTCATCTTCCCCGTACTTCATTGCAAAGTCACCAAAGCCCTCGACAGTAAACGTTGCGTGACAAGCGATATCCGCCCAAAGCTCACTGCCAGGTGCAGATAGAGCATCGATTGTATCCAGCATCGTGACAATACTTGAGCGATCCATGTGAGGGAGCAACCCTTCCATGATCCAAAACGTAGGCGAGCCCGATTCAAATCCTTGGGCCAGTAGCTTCTCGTACCAGTCATCAGCAGCGAGGTTGGCAACGATGCTGTCAAGTCGTTTTGAGATCAACCGCGCGTGCTCCTTGAGCATTACCGCAGATTTGAGACCAAACGCCTGGGGATTTTGATCAATTTCCAGAACATGGCATTCCCGCAGTGACTTCAAGCGATACGCGCGAGTGTCCAGTCCAGCACCGAGAATCACAACTTGGTCAACACCGCTGCTACGGTCCTCCAGCGCTTCATCGACATATCTTGAGCGAATAGCAACCAGATTCTCCCATCGAACGCCCTGCTCGGACGTTCCCTGCTGGAATTTTTCAAGCTCGGCGCGGTTGTGCTGCGTGAGAAGCTCAGCAAAAGGGTCATTGTAGACACGATCATCCCGAGCACTCTCGATAGCGCGCATGTACGTCGTTCCAAATCCGGTAAACTCGGTGAACCAGTCGGCAGTGCAGCTAACGTCCATTTTCAACCGCAAGTTCCAAATGAGCGAAACTCGTACTTGAGTTTGGATGATTCCTATGAGATAATGTGAGAAAAGAATTCAACGGCCGTAACCTCGTCGCAAGGAAAAGCTCCCTCCCTCTCTCAGCAAGCACCTAGTTTTCTAGAATACAAACGAAGTCCACGTCAGCGAAGAAACCATGCAAGAGATCGACCAGCATCTCAGCAATTTACGTGAGGCTTGCAAGCGGAACGGAGTTGTTCTACCAGAGGTGGGGTTAATTGCAGCTGGTTGAAGAAGTCCTCGATTGATATCGATGTACCTAACTCGTTTTCTCCAACTTCTCTACGTGTAGAACGTCTACAACGCCGAGATGTCCTCGGCATTGTCTGCCTCAGACGGTGACGAAGTGGTGCGAAGTTCCCTTCCCACTCAACTATGAAGATTTGTTCCAATTAACGGATTGTGTTGTGTTCACCAGACCGCTTTGACTTTGTTAACCGCCAAATTCAAAGGAGGGACCAAACGCGAGCATGCGGCTGGGACTAACACGATGGAAAAGAGACGAAGAATCGAAGACAAAGATGCCGAGATACCTGGACAAGAGGTGAGCAGCGAAGAAGACGCTCCGGTGGATTTAGAAGAAGATGAAGTAGACGATGACAGCGGCGAGCAAGAAGGAGAAGACGCGTGACAAAGAAGACATCTCCCCACAGAAGTTGTCGCGGTTGGCAGAAGATGTCCGCAAGAAGCCTGCTGTAGTCACTTCGAATCAAGCCATAGTCGATGCCTTCACAGACTACGGTGATCAACAGCTTCATCGAGGCCACACGGGTAAAGGCGTCACGTCACGCACCTACGAGCTGCACTTGCTATTCGAGACTACCCTCATGCTATTACTTTGGTCACGGAAGCTCGCGCCGTGCCCATGGTTGGGGTCAAGATGGCAGCACAAGTGAAGCAAATTTTGTCGACCGGCGAGCTCAAAGTCACAACACCGCGGCTGAACGTAAGCACGCAAGAAATGGAGAATCATACACCGCCCAGATTGGTGAGGGAAGTTCGCAGTGCACAAGCAAAGCGCCCAGAAAATCAACCTCTAGTGGACGAGCTCGCCCAGTTCGGGGAGCACGAGCTGTACTTTCGTAGTGGCAGTAAAGGGAACACTCACCTCCGGGCCGCCAGATCGCTTCAGCTAACCGACCTGGTTATCAAGTCGGGAGAACAAGCTCGCCACATGTGCCGTTTGTCGGGTCAGCCATTGCGGACAAGATTGACCAAATTATTCAGTATGGTCGCATTTTCAAGGACACTCCAGTGTCGAGCGGCATTCGAAAAGCCCCGATCGTGAAGGACCTTCGAGAGAACCCGGCAGTTCGACATGAGAACCAACATATTGTTGATGCTTTGGTTGACTATGGGGACAGTCACCTACATTCCGGTCATCGGGGTAAAGGAATAGCCCACCTACGCGCAGCACGAGCCATTCGTGACGCTGATGTGGTGGTGACCTGTGGTAAAGACGCAGTCGAGTCGATCAAGCAAGTTGGAGTTCGAGTGGGGGCAACGATAGATCGGTTTTTGGAACACGACACCGTTGATACTGACGATGAGGAGAATGTCAGTCAAGCCGACGAAAGCAGCGAGTATGGAACTCGTGAGCCCTCGGATACGCCACCGATCGTGCACGAAGTACGCAGTAAGTCAGCACAAGTCGAGGGCAATCAGGAAATTGTGGACGCATTGTCAGCGCATGGAGAAAAACAACTTTGGAATTGGCACACGGGTCAAGGCACGGCTTTTATGCGTGCAGCGCGTCGTATCCGTGATGCTGCAGAATTGGTGACTACCGGGAGCGTGGCAAAAGCTTTGGGTTGTTTCGGGGATAAGGTGGTAGCATTCATCGACACCATGGTCGTGTGTAAGACCGCAGAGGATACCACCACGGAATCGAAGGAAGGAGAAGCGCAGTAGAAGATTGACCCCCGACGCAGCTGGTACTGATGCAACTTTGAACTGAAAACAAATGCAGTTTTGAGACGCGCGAAAGAAGAAGAAGAAGAAAAAAATGTTTGTTGCGTGCATACTTCAGGCAAAAGTATCAGGATGATGATGAAGATGCAATGATCATGAACACTTGATTGGTACATTTGACGATTCTGCTGTATTGTTGTGTGGCTTTGGAATTTGTGCAGAATTTAAGCTTCATTGTTGGCATCGCTTCGAAGCTCATTGCGCTAGATATAGCAACCTCAGCGCAGTTGCCATGGGGCTGTACAATCTCATGTGTGCTGCTCGAGTCGTTGCAGAACTATTCGTGGCTTGGTGAAGGTGGTGGCGTGTTGCCACTTGCTGCTTGCTGCTCATTACCGAGACCGGAGGAAAGGAACGAAGTGCTCGCAATTGAGGAGACAAGCTCAAAAGAGAGAAACAAACCATGGCGTCGACGTCCGTGCTCCAGCACTTCGAGGTGTATCAGAAGGCCCGCGTCACATTCGTGCAGGCCGTGGCGGAGGCCGCTACGCGACCGCAGAATATCGAGGTCATGCAGAACGCAGGTGTGATGCAGCTACTACGTCCCCTACTACTTGACAACGTGCCGAGCATCCAGCAATCTGCAGCTCTGGCACTCGGACGTCTCGCCAACTACAGTGACGACCTCGCCGAGGCTGTTGTCGGCAATGAAATTCTGCCACAGCTCGTCTACTCGCTCTCGGAGCAGAACCGTTTCTACAAGAAGGCCGCTGCCTTCGTCTTGCGCGCAGTGGCCAAACACTCGCCGGAACTAGCACAAGCCGTAGTCGACTCGGGGGCCCTTGAATCGCTGGTGCCGTGCTTGGAAGAGTTCGACCCGACAGTGAAAGAAGCGGCTGCGTGGGCGATCGGCTACATTGCCCAGCACACTGGTGAGCTCGCCCAGCATGTCGTGGACGCTGGTGCAGTTCCGTTGCTTGTGCTCTGCATTCAGGAACCTGAAGTGGCGCTCAAGCGTGTAGCGGCATCAGCTCTCAGTGACATCGCCAAACATTCGCCCGAATTAGCCCAAGCAGTCGTTGACCCCGGCACCGTGGCTTACTTGGCGCCATTGATCCAGCACCCGGACGCCAAGTTGAAAAGACAGGTATGTAGCTGCTTGGCGCAGATCTCCAAGCACTCGGTGGACCTGGCTGAGATCGTGGTCGAAGCCGAAATCTTCCCCAACATCCTCTACAACCTCAAGGACATCGATCACACCGTCCGCAAGAATGCTGCCACCTGCATTCGCGAAATCGCCAAACACACCCCAGAGCTATCGAAGCTCATCGTAAATGCTGGCGGTGCGTCGGCACTTGTCGACTACGTAGCGGAGGCGACTGGAAACAACAAACTTCCCGGTATCATGGCGATTGGCTACATCTCGGCCTTCTCGGAGACACTGGCGCTCGCTGTGATCACGTCGAAGGGCATCACTCCCGTTAAAAGTGCGCTCATTTCGGAACCGGAAGATCACATCAAAGCTGCAAGTGCTTGGACTTTGGGTCAAATCGGACGCCACACACCGGATCACTCGCGCGCAGTAGCTGAGGCCGACGTGCTTCGTCACTTGTTAGCTTGCATGATCCACCCAAACAGCTCCGACGACCTCAAGATCAAGTCCAAACGCGCGCTGAAAAGTATCCTGGCCAAGTGCACGCACCTGCAAGCACTGCAACCGTTGCTACGTGACGCACCCGTGAAGGTGCAGAAGTATATTCTCAAGCAGTTCGCTCAGATGCTACCGCACGACCTGGAAGCCAGGCGCTCCTTCGTGCAAAATGGAGGCTTGGAGTTGCTGCAGCAGCTCAGTGAGGTCGCTGGAGGCAAACTGACCGAGTACATTCTCGAAATCAACAACTGCTACCCGCCGGAGATCGTCGAGTACTACTCGCCACACTATTCGAAAACGCTGCTAGACAAGCTTGACGACTACCAGCCTCAGGTGCGGTAAGCTATTGAAAACCCACGATGAACACTTGTAGTGCTGGTATACTGTACTTTGGAGCTACGCCCCGCTTAACTGAGTATGCCAGTATACTTGCATGCCTGAACCATTCATTCATGTGTGTTTCTTTTTCATGTTAGTGCTAATCTAAAATCCTGTGTCGACGCCCGCATGCAGCACGAGCCATTCGTGACGCCGATTTAGTTATGACGTCCGGAAAGACGCAGTCGAGTGAGTTTTATCAAGCAAGTAAGTTGGAGGCAAAAGTATCATGATGATGAAGATGCAATGAACATGAACACCTGACGATTTCTGATGTTACGCGCCATTACGACCGAGGAAGCTTGATGACGAGACCGAACTGGTTCAAGGCAGTTGAAAACGCCCACGTCCCAATTTCTACTTTTCGCGTACCAGTGGAGAACAATGCTTCGGCTGAAGCCTCGTCCCTCGAGAGTTGCGACCCAACTGTGACATCCTCATCCGTTTGCTGCCCACGTCTCACTCGTGAGAGAAAAATGCTGCCAACGCCTCATTCTTCATTTTTGTTGAAACAACGAGGGAGAGAAGCAGAGCGAGACTCGTCTACCTAACTGATCATGGGCGACGCAAAGACTGCCGACGCCGTGTACGCGCAAATCGGGAAACTGTGCGAGATTGCCAAGAGCAAGCACGTTAATATCCCAGAGGTTGGCTTGCAGTGGTCAGATTACTTACTGTCTTCAAGCATGAACCCTCAGCTAACATGAATTTGTCGTTGAAAAGAACGCCTACGCAGCTACGAGCGATATCGCCACGGCACTTTTTGCGTCTAATGGGGACGAAAAGGTGACGTGCATTTGCTGAAGACTTGTATCGATGAGCATTGTTTTGACCGTTGACATTGTATTGCAGGCTGCCATGAAGAAAATCACCGCCAAGTTCGGCCGCAACAAGCGTGAACTGCCTGTCGAAATGCCACAGAGTAACAAGAAAAGCAAGCGTGGCGGTGAAAACGGGGGTGGCGAAAGCGAGCCCGTTACTTTTGGATATGCGGCGTTATCGAAAGATGGTGTCGAGGGTGGCGGCCAAGATTCCAATGAAGGCGAAGAAGAGCCCATGGCTCCCCACAAGACCGTCCGTCTAGTCGAAGAAGTTCGCGAGAAGAAGCCTAAAAACTCAGCAAACCAGAAGCTCGTGGACGCGTTCGCCAACTACGGCGAAGATCAACTTAACCAAGGACACACGGGCAAGGGTGTTTCGCATTTGCGTGCTGCACTCCACATCCGCGATCACAAGGAGGCCATTACTTCGGCGAAGGACGCGCGTGCTGTCCCGATGGTGGGCGACAAGATTTCTTCGCAGGTTGAGGAAGTACTCGCGACTGGGAAGCTAAAAGACCAGACTGGCGACCAGAACGTCAGCGCCAACGTGGACAAACACCAGCGACCCGAGCTTGTGCTCGACATCCACAATTCGCGAACCAAGTGCCCCGAGAACGAAGTGCTGGTGGATGAATTGACCAAGTTTGGTGAGCACGAACTTTACTTCGGTAATTCCGGCAAAGGCACGAGTCACCTCCGCGCGGCACGTGAAATTCAACTCACGGATCAAGTTATCAAGTCGGGCTCGACGGCTCGTACCAGTGTCCCGCTTGTTGGTGGTGTGATTGCCGACAAGATTGACCAGATCCTGAAACACGGACGAATTGTGAAGGACACGGGTGAGATCAGAAGCGACTCGCGTGGGAGCAGCAGTCGGGGGTATACGCTAGCTCCCATTGTGCTGGACTTGCGTGAAAACCCTGCTACGTGCCCGGAGAACCAGGCCATCGTCGACGCGCTGGTCGACTACGGTGACAGTCACTTGAATTCGGGACATCGAGGCAAGGGCATCTCACACTTGCGTGCAGCCCAAGCTATCCGAGACTCGAAGACCATTGTGAAGTCTGGGGTGCAAGCGAGCCAAGAGATCGCCATGGTTGGGCAGCGCATCGCTGCCAAGATCGACCAGATCATTGACCAGGGCCATGCTGATAGCGACGAAGACTACGAATATGATGGTGAAGGTGAAGAAGAGGAAGAGGGAAGCGAGTATGGCGAGCGTGAGCGCGACTCGGTGGTGCCTCCGATTGTTCTGGACGTTAGCAGCAAGAGTGCCAAGGTCGATAAGAACCAACTGCTGGTGGACGCGTTGGTGGAGCTTGGCGAGGAACAACTGTACAAGCGTCACACTGGTCGGGGCACAGCGTTTTTGCGGGCGGCGCGTCGCCTGCGAGATGCCGATGTGGCTGTCAACAACGGCGAGGAATTGAAGGAGCTGGGCCAAATTGGCGACAGAGTTGCAGCTCGTGTGGACAAGATGTTGGCCGTCAAGTGAGTAGCGTAGCATGCGTGGGGTCATGATGGACAGGACGCACAGACTTTTATGTCACCGGCCTAAGAGTTTGACAGAAAATGCTAGCGTAGCAAGTCGGGGGTGCTAGGGTGGCAGTTTGCTTAATGTATCACTTCATACATATTTTTTGTCATTCAACTCGTATCGTGTGCCACGAGATAAAACTACAAAGTTTTGCATAATAAATACTGTAGTACCTTACAGGCTACAGCCCAGCCACGCCTCATACTTTGGATTGCAAGCCAGCCCGATATGCTTTTGAATTTGCTGGCGGCGCAGTTTAACGATATTTGAGTCGCCCATGCACGAAATTGGCATGAACCGTTCGCTGTAGCACATTCCTGGGCTCGAATCTGGCATCCTTTTGCACTCACGAAAGAGAACACCTTCGCATTGCAGCATGTTCTGTTCAAGGTCTATATCCGAATCTGGTGGGGGCTGCGGTGGGGGACCCTGTTGATTGCATGTAGTCGAATTAAACCTCTGGAAAATCTCTAGCGTTCCAGAAGTAGCTGAAAGCTCCGCCGACAAGCAATGAAGCTGTGTGACGTTGTCGAATCCACGATGTCCACAGGTAACACTAGTCAAATTGCATCCTCCTTGCAAGAACCCGTTGCAGCACATTGCGCTGGGGATGATAATCAAAGTTTTCAGAGCTTGACGAGAGCGCGAAAGATCGGGAAAAGTCACAAGGTCCGGCATCAATACAATCATACTTTCGAGATGTTCCAGCTCTGTGAAATCTGCAGGTAACGCGCTCACTGCATCCAGTTTTGCCAGCGTAATTGACCTAAGATTCGTGATGCCGCCAACGTTGGGGAGTTCTGGTAGTACTTCGTGGTTTCCTAGGTGGACGAATGTCAGTTTTTTCATGCTGTCGAAGAGGCCTTGGGGTAACAGTGTAAGGCTTAGACTCCTTGACTTGCCCTGAACATGTAAGAATTCCAGGTCAATGAATTCCGCCGTCCATAGCGGCAGTATGCTCGTGTGAGTGAACACCAAGGCTCTGAAACAGTACGCACAGGTTAGATACGAGAACGTTTAGCACATTTTTTCAAACTTACATGTGCTTCAGGTGAGTGCATTGACGCAGGGTATCGGGTAGTTCTGGGAGTTGGCGATTAATTACTTGTAAAATTTCCAGATCACCCGATGCAGCGAGGTCAGATACAACTGCTGTGGCGTCTGGGGGATTCGTCCAGATGGAGAGGTTAGCTGGTGCTATATCTACGTCGATTAGAACGCGACATGGGCAATTCCATCCAGTTTTGTTGACCCCAGAGTAGCTTGAATGTTTCGTAGTACTTGAGAGGCGCCAGCGGTATGCGTACATCGTGCACGTCGGGTAAGTTTCGCAGGCTGATCGCGAGCGATGAACGCTCTCCGCAACAAATATGACTGTAGCCAGAGCAATAGCCGCAAGCACCAGAGCGAGGGGGTGTCTTCGTGGATAAATACTGGCTTTAGTCCTTGCGGCATCGTGCATTGGAGATTGAAGAAGCCCAAGAAGGCGTCGAAGACTGACGATCAACGCGAGGTTATTGCCCACGCGAGCAATACAGACACCAATGGACTGAAAGCGCAAACCTTCCAGGCTTTTGAAGATTTTTGCTGTCTCCTCTGGATTTGCATGTACCCGAGCTGCATTCTGGAATGACCAGCTAGGAAAGAGATCTGCTGCAAGACGTTGAGTTGCACGGTCGAAGTCGAAGTTGGTCAAGCAGTAAGTGAGAACCAGAATAGGAAAGACGACGGACACTAGAAAATCCGAGCTGCACAGAGTTGAGTGAGACAACTTTTTTCAGTGGGCGGCCGGGGTCATGCACACTTGACTTACATGGCGTCCACGAGAGCTTCGCCAATTTGAGACGGCGGTGCGGGTGAGTACATCAGTCCAACTGCTGCGATTGCATTCCACACAATCATCAAGGTGCAGGCCACAACGAGTGGTATTGGGAAACCTGCTTCGAGTATCTGGTATAGCGTGAATTCTTGGAGCATCAAGTCTACGACTTTCAAACAAACATGCTAGAAGTACAATCTTTAAGTTAGTGTAAGGATCGCAGATTGCATCCAGCACAGGATCACGCACCGCAATCTTCCGAGCATCGCTTTCATCGCGCCACAAATCGGAATACACATGTGTAAACTTGCAACCTGTCGCTGGAGATTCTTGTCCGGGCGAGAATGGAACGGGGTGAATTGAAGCTAATGAACTTGTTGAACGTTTTGTGCTACCCCGCTGAGCTGTCACGAGAGAATTAGTACCCTGTAAAGTATCGATCGTTGGTCCGCTTTTCACTGCAGTTGGAATTCGTTGCTGTCCCCACTCAAAGAGCATCGCGCCGATGTAGAGGTATCCCAAGGCTACCATTGAGAGTCCGCCCAGACTGAGTGCTCGGAGTAGTGGCGTAGGCTCAACGAGCAGCCAAAACGAACCATTGTCGAGATCTTTGGTACGCATGACGAAATTGATGGTGTC
>JAHQIV010001010.1:0-14378 GCA_030463285.1 Phytophthora europaea
CAATGGGCCGTGTACGCCTTGGGGACTCTTTCGTTGAGCAACGAGGCGAATCGAGTCGCTATTGCACAAGAAGGAGCTATCGCGCCGCTGGTTGCGCTGCTTCGAGTGGGCACAAGAGCCCAGAAGCAGTGGGCTGCGTACACCATCGGGAACCTCGCCTACAACGACGCCAATCGAGCTGAGATCACGCTTGCAGGCGCTATCAAACCACTCGTCGAGCTTCTGGAAATCGGCACCGACGCTCAGAAGCAGTGGGCCGCCTACGCGTTGGGGAATCTCGCGTGCGATAACGACGCAGCGATGGAGCTGGACGGAGCCATTTTGCCGCTTGTGGAGCTCGTGCGAACGGGGTCCGACCCACAGAAACAAGAGGCGGCCTACACGCTGGGGAATCTGGCAGCGAGTGACGGTGGCAACCGTGACGAGATTGGACGAGGAGGAGCCATAGCCCCACTGGTAGGGCTGCTACACGCTGGAACGAGCGAGCAAAAACAATGGGCCGCCTACGCGCTGGCGTGTCTAGCCGAGAACAATGATGTCAACCGTGCGATCATTGTGAAGGAGGGAGCGGTGCCTTCACTACTGGTGCTCGTACTTGGAGGAACTGATGACCAACAAGCTCAAGCCGTTCGGGCACTTGGAAGCCTTGCAGGCGAAAGCGACGAAGGCCGCTCTTTTCCTTCCGAGAAAGTTGTGGCGACGTTGGTGGAATTTCTGCGCGTTGGGACGAACTCGCACAAAGCGAACGCCGCGGTTGCTCTCAAGAAGCTGGCGAGTGTTAGCGAGGACAACCAGAATACGATCGTGCGGGAGGGAGCCATCCCTCTTCTCGAAGTGCTCGTGAACACGGGCACTGAGGTGCAGAAGCAGTCAGCTCTGGATGCGCTGGAAAAACTACGCCCCAAGGTGACCGAAGTTGCTAAAGTTGGAGATCTCCTGCGTAGCGTTGCTGTGGGCTGGGTGGCCAGCTGATTGGGACGAATCTACAGCGTTGTATACTTTGAACATCTTAAATATCAGCCACTATTTCAAGTTTACTATTCTCGTTCGTACAAATGACAATTAGGGGGGAATATTCACGGGTTTGCCTTTCGATAGAGTCTAAATGATAAGACATGTCGTTAGATAAGTCATCATCAGATACACCGAGGCGAAAACACCGGCCAAGAATCATTTTGTCAATTTGCCAGCATGATAACTACTTCGAAGTACCCAAAAACAAATATTCCAAATGAACTGCAGCAAATGAGCTCGACCACGCGGCAAGTTGTGGTTGGTAAAATTCAAGCCATGATACTGTAAATGCCTACAACAAATATTTGTGCCGACAGAAAACTTCTAAATCATCGGATCGGGCGCTCGGATCGTTGATGCAGGAAACCGCTGGGCTTCTGTCACAAGAGCTATATACTTCATACTTCAAGTATATTTCTCCACTACGCCCTGCGGCTGAAGCATGTAAGTGACTCTTGTACGTGATGCACCCTATCCAAAGCCTCATATGAGCCATGCCGTTGATAGCACACTATCCGTCTGACTTTGCCCTCGGATCCCAACCCACTGACCACGATAGCACGGGAAACTCTGTAGCTGTATTGTGTACGAATTTTTTACTCATCCACGGAGCTCATCTACTGTGACCACTGCCCTCTCACTCAGAAGCCCTCCTCACCAACCGCTTTAGTCGTCCCGAACTTGACGAACGGTCGTTTTGTGTCCCTCGTTCCCAACGGCCACACTTGTCAAATTTGTGTGCAAGATCCAACGTGTCGAGATGCTTTGGCAAAGATTTCACCATCCTGGACACGATGGGTCTTGCGTTTTGTGCCACATGATTACTACTGCACCCAAGAAAACGTCGAGGTGTTATTCATTGAGGCCACCTGTGCAGAACACAAAAAATAACAATCGAGCTGCTCCAACCACTAACATTCAAAGCCATGAACACAAAATGGTAGCTTTAGTTAAGTCGGGGACCGCAGGGGCACCACTCGTGCTGCTATCACCTCTTTTTAAAGCGGTCGTGGTCACAAGATTCGGCTTAACAATGATGCACATACAGTAAACTAGAATTAGACACGTCTCGACATACCAGGTGTGCCTAAGCATGGTCCGACCCATCGAAAATAGGCTTCTTTGTCGCCATCTCCAGCACAACCACCACAGGCCGGACTAATGCGCAAATTTCATTTCTTAAAACTCGTACAACTCGCGAAATCGGGTACATACATGTATTGCACATTTCTACAGCGCTCTGGAAGTGCACACAAATTGGGGCAAAAGGCAGTCGTTCTCGAATATGAAGGCAAGCCTCGCTTTGCTTCACGAAGTGAGGTGAAGTGGAGTGGTGGTTCTAAAATCGACTGGCGCCGGCGTGTGAGCCTAGACGCACTTGGGGGCTTGGCCTTGGCGCTGAGTGTGTTCGGCGAGGCAAGATGGCGACTGTGTCGCGAAAACCCCGAACGACTTCCGACAAGAGCCTTGCTAAACTTGGCCGCGAGGCGGCATGCCTGAGATGCTGCTCCTTGAGGACTGCCGTTTGGGATCCGGTGCTTGCTAGTGTGGTGCAGCTTCCTTCGCCGCATACGCGAAACCTTGAGTACAAGGCCACGTCGACCGGATACCGCCAGAGGTGACCGGCGTGATGGTCTCACCAACGGTGCGGCAATTTTTCATTCGGCTCGAGTTCATTTTAGAATCCGCCGCCAAGATCTCAGTCAGGGGCAGCTCCCTCCTGGGCTACACCTTTTCTCAAGTGTCTCGAGAAGATATTCGAGCTTCAACCAACCATTGCCGTGCCAGTGAGAGTAGACCTATCTGGAAATGGCATATCTACTGCTTCGAAGTATTAATACATGTAATACGTACTATCAGATACCATTCGGCCAGATAATTGAGTCCAAATCTAAAACAATAGGTCGATCGTACAAACTCAGATTCTGCTCGCGCGCCAAGGCGGAAAGACCACAACGAGGACAAGCTCGCCTACACATACCAGTCAAGAATCGCTGATAGGAGACAGCCTCTGCCTTGCTTTAAGCTGCATCAATACGTTTAGTTCATTTTACCAACAACCACAGCAAGCACCCCGCACATGCAGTAGAAGATTTCGCTTATTTCGTGTGCAATGCCTGTGATGGTTGCTGGGCATATCCAGTAACGGTGGGGAGCGGCAGTGATGGGAAGGCAAATTCCAGCACCACGCGCCCGAAAAATCTCCCGAGTTGGATCTGATCGGACATGAGCTTCCGGCTTGTCATCATGTGAGCGAATTCTATTTCTCGGGCGGCCAAAACAGTGTTGAGGTGGATTTCATGGTTTTGTTGTCGCAGTTTCTCATTACATGTAACACATCAGTAGCAGTGTGTTTGGTCACGGTGTTCATGCTCCACCGCGTTGCGAGCTGGCGACTGGGTTAACGCCACGCTAGCATCAGGTATCGATCCACCTGCTGCAATACACAGTATAAACGTGTACGTTATACTTTTGACGGTGTAGAGCACAAGGCAACGCAAGGCGCCACGGTGGTCCACCACTAATTCGTGTTCGTGTTCACTGTACGTACGCACATGGCTTGGGTCAGCTGATGCATCGACTTTTCAGGCAGAAGGTACATGTACATGTACGGGGGGAGGGGGGCGAAATAAAGTGATCAAGTGATCCCGTGAGCACTGTAGGATTTTTTGGATCAAAGCGACGGCTGCTGTCGACCACCGATATTTGTTGAGCAATATTTGCTGGTACATGTAGTAATTTGCTGCTGCCCAACTCAAGTTCATCGCTGCACTCCACCATACTCCAGTATTTGTTCGTCACCTTTTGTGTATCCGTCTCGAGCTGCATCCAACGCGTCAACGACATGTATCCACCAGACATGCATGCTCGTGATGACGGATGGCGGCATCGCGGTCTTCCCTGTTGGCAACAGTGTTGCGAATGGGCAACAGTGACCCCAAGACCGTTAAAAATCAGCTCGCGGCATGTCAAACGAGACACTCGTAGGCCCTCAAAGCGTTGGCTGTTGAAGTGTACTAGTACCAAGTCTCTCTGGGGTCGCCGACATTTTCCTGCCTCGCACTGCGTTCATTCCGGAATTCGCCTTCAAGCTCTCAACTGGGACCCGCAGTCCAAGACCTCGCCATGGACCTCGTGTTGAGCATCGTGGACGTCCTGCGCCAGATCCACGAGCTGCGCGATGCGATCCGTCGCCAACGCCATGTCAACCGCCGCACGTACCTGCGGATGATGGAGATCTACGTCGAGCTGCACTCGTCCGACGGGGTTCAAGCCAACGCCACGCTGACACGCACCGCCACGCTGGACAAGTTCTCGGCTGCGGTGACCAAGTTCCTGCTGTACCTGCAAAAGTACAACGACATGCACAAGGTCGTCCGCATGTTCAAGTTCGCGACCATGGAGGAGCAGCGCCTCAAGATCGTGGACGAGATCGACCAGCTCTACCGCATGCTCAACCTCGCCACGGCCGTGGCGGTGATGAACGGCGCGGCTGCTGCCTCTTCGAACGCAGCCAGACTCTTTGCCAAGCTCGAGGACATGCACGGCGCCATTCAACTCACGCACGACCAGATCCACGATGCGCTGCTCGCCGACAAGCAGCAAGTTGTTGTGTCCAGGAAGAAGCTACTGCAACGTCAGGAGCCTGTCATCGAGAAGAGCTCTGCTAACCGAGGGGCTCTGGTCCGCCAAGCTGCTATACCGAAGAAGTATGCTCCTGCTGCGGCCTACGCTTTGGAGGAGGATGAAGTCGGCGATGACCCGACGGCTATGATGGAGGAGAAGACGCCAGTCGACGCGAAGGCGGAATTGGAGCCGAGTATAACTGACGTTGTGGTTGGCACGAGGCTGCTGGCTGTTCAGAACGTTGAGGTGGGAGATCTGAAGCAGACTACAGCTGACGAGGAGGAGGAGAAAGAACCGAGCAACCGACAGCTAACTCTGGTGCAAGAGCTGACTGGAGAAACGGAGAAAGACGAGAACAAGCGAAGAAGACAGGAACTTGTACCGATTCAAAGCATCGACCCTGAGAGTGACGTGAAGGAGGAAGAAGACGAAGAGCGAAGCGGTCATCGGCTTGCACTCATTCAAGACGCTGTCGATGACATGGTTAATGAGAAGGAGGAGGAAGAAGACGAAGAATTAAACGCTTCATCGAGTGACAAGCAGCTTGGCGAGGTGGTTGAGGGCGAGGAGAATGAACCTGGCAACGACCAGCCTGCATCGACGCAAGATGTTACCGATGAGGCGGTTGAAGGCAAAGAAGCAAAGGAGAACGAACCGAAGCAAGATTCTGCCCAAGAAGTTGTCGAAGAAACGGAGAAAGAGGAGAACAGGACGAGTGTCCAGCAGTCGTCTGCACTGATTCTCGATGATGTGGTCGATGAACCAACGTGTGGTCCGGCCGAGAAAGTGGTTGAAGACAATGAGGAGGATGAAACGAGCAGCCAGCAGTCTTCATCATCATCAGGTACTGCCGACGAGACGGAGGAGGAGGAGAGCTTACCGCACCAGCAAACTGCTTTCGTTTGGTTGGACCATTCTTCAGTCCCGCGGTTTATCCAGCGGTTGAGCTCTGACGAGACGACAGCGCAGCAAAAAGAAGAGGTTCTGCTGGATCTCCTTCGCATGTGCGTCACCAACAGCAACCGTGTTCAAGTTTACAAGACCAAAGGGATTCCGGTACTCTCGAGACTCGTACGCGAAGGCGATACTTTCCTCTCGCAGCTGTATGCACTTCACGGTTTGAGTTGGTTCACGTTCTCCTTCTCCAAGCTGCGCGAATCCGAATTTGAGTCGCTACTTGGTTGTGTTCGAGAACCAACGCACACAGAAATGCTCTCGCTTCTGCACGAACTGCAGACTGACGATGATGAAGTGAAAGAGCGTGCAGCTTTGCAGTGCTCGGGTATGGCAACCGGCGGGGCTGGAAACGCACTACGTCGAATTGGGGTGTTGCCACTACTGGTCGGTCTACTGGAAAATGGCACCGCCAACCAGAAACTGTGGGCAACGGAGGCGCTGGTGACACTTGCCAGCGACAATGATGAAAATTGTGTGGCAATTACGCGTGCAGGGGCCATCCCGCCGCTAGTTGGGCTGCTACGATCCGGAACCGACATGCACAAGCAGGAAGCAGCCTACGCGCTAGGAAATCTGGCTGCAAACAACGTCGAGAATCGTGCTAAAATCGCTCGCGAAGGCGCAATTCCTCCCATGGTGGAGTTTGTGAAGTCGGTAGCGGACGCACAGAACCAGTGGGCTGTGTACGCGCTGGGGTCTCTGTCTTTGAATAACGAGGAGAACCGCGTGCTGATCGCTCAAGAAGGTGCCATCCGTCCTCTTGTTCAGCTCCTGAAGGCGGGAACGCGCGCTCAGAAGCAGTGGTCCGCATATACACTTGGAAATCTCGCTCTCACCGACGCGAATCGGGAGGAAATCACGCTGGAAGGTGCCATTGCACCGCTGATCGAACTTCTTCGAGCGGGAACCGCCATGCAGAAGCAGCGAGCAGCGTTTGCATTGGGGAATCTCGCGTGCGGTAGTAATACGACGACGGACTTTGATGAAGCTATCCTGCCGCTCGTGGACCTTGTGCGAATGGGCTCCGACACCCAGAAGGAGGATGCAGCGTACACGCTGGGGAACCTCGCCGCCAACAACGATGCCAGACGTGCCAAGATCGGGTGTCAAGGAGCTATCGCACCGCTGGTGAAGCTCCTGAAGACTGGGGACGGCGAGCAGAAGCAATGGGCAGCGTTCGCACTGAGATGTCTAGCTCACGATAACGACTCGAACCGCGTGGCAATTGTGGAGGAGGGGGCTATTGAACTTCTGGCTGCTATGATGGAGGAAGGGACCGATGAACAAAAGGAGGAGGCTGCTCATGCACTTGAACACCTTGTGGTGAAGAAGAATGGCGCGGCCGCCAACACGTTCATTCCGGAAACCTTGTTGGGATACTTCAGTGGCGGTGCAACCTCGCAGAACGCGAATGTAGCTGTCGCTGCAGCTCTAAACACAATCGAAACCATGCGGGAGGGTGTTATCCCGCTTATTCGCAGGTTCGTCAAGCCGGACGTTGACGCCGAGAGCAAGACAGCATCGCAGAATTTGGGACCCGATACTAGTGCAGACACAAAATCAGACAACAAAGGGCACTGCATGGCTGGCGCATGGTAAATCCGAGAATTAAACATCTTTATCTAATCGTTCTCGTGTTACGAGCATATTCTACAAACCAATTTACAATTGAAGCCGTCGGTCTACATCTGACAAATACCATCGAATGAATGCCCTCTCGATTCCGTACCAAGACGTGGACACTTGCTAACCCATGATATCTCGAGCATTTGAATTCCCTTCAGCCCACTCATGCGTTAGAGATTCTGAAGAAAAATGCGTGGACTCGAAAGCAAAGCGCCGCAATTGTGTCTCCAGTTCAGAGAGATCCAAAGCTGCGATCTCTTGGATGTAAAAGTGCGGGTTTCGGTGCACATCTCGTCGGCCATAGCACTTTTGGTTCTGCTCAAAGTCCAGGTCCAATACGAACGTCTGGATGGAGTAGTATCGGCGACTAGAGCCCTTGTGGAAGCGCATGAGATGGGTCCAAATCGCTGGGTCTGCATACCTCGCCACAGGAGCGGAGACAACATCGACAGCATCCACCGTTTTCTCATGCAAATTGTCGTCTCTCGCTTCATCCGTAAAAGTACCCGTAAGTTTGTGCTGATTGCGGTGCATGAACAGCACTTCTCCGTCCGCGTCATGCTGAACCATGGTCATGCCACAGAAATCGGAGCGGAGGAAGGCATCGTAAACCGTTCCTGCCATACCGGGCGGAGTCTGGATCATAGTGAACGGAATGTCGAGCTTCAGCCACGCCAAACGGAATAGATCCTTGTCGCCCCACACGAGCCTCAAGGTCGAGAAAAAGTCTGGTCGGTGGAGAGCGTAAAATCTCACAAGCTCGAGTGGAGCAGCGTGGCGCATGCGGTCCACAACCAGTTGGCCGCTCTCCTGCTCGAACATGTCGACAAACGGCATATCGAGCAGTTCCCACAACAAGGAGTTCTCGTGGACGCCGAAGATGGTCGACCCGGGGTGCCAAAAGTCCGGCCAGAAGACCGCGCCAGTCTTGACGAACTCGGGCGAGTCGAACAGGAACGTCGGGTCACGCACGGGGACGTTGTCCGCATCCAGGAACAGCACGCGGTCGAACGTGCTGTGGTAAATCGCGTGAATTTTCGCCACAAACTTCTTGGCCATGGGGTCGTCGATCTCCTGGAACGTGACGTTGCCCCGCGTGGCGGCAAGATGCTTCAGAGGCTTGAAACTCGCGTCGTTCAGCTGAATCTCGTCCGGTCGGAACCAAATCTCGACCGGCAGTTGGCAACCCAGAACGTCACGCAGCGTACGGATGGCAGCGTACGCACTCGCGAGGAGCTTGGGATAGACCACCATGACAATGCCGTCACGGGGTGAATCTCCCTCTCTCCCCACATTCGGCAGCTTAAAACTCGGTGCAAGCGCCGCCTGCGACGTGTTGTGAGCTGCCACCCGAAAGTTGACAAACTCGTGGGCGTCACTGCACCGGAAGGGGACTCCGTGTCGTGGCAAACTGTTGCACTGTCTCCTCATGACTCGGAACCTCTCGCCGGTGCTCGCGTCCTCCACCTCGCAGTAGCCGCTCTCCCCTTTGGACACAATCTGCGTACAGTTCTGGTCCTTCTCCGGGTCCCTGGCGCCGTCCGCACTGCAGCCGCGCGTAGCTCGCCACCTAATGCACTTGAGCTGGCGAGGTGTCGTGTCCCCCGAGGGAAAGTCTCTGGTCTCTATTGGCACGTGCTCCACTGCAGACAAGAGCTTCGGGACGTCGACGCTCTCGAGTCTCCCTCGACTCTTGTCGAGCAGCGAAACGTCCAGTCGAGAGGTGGAGGCGCCGATACTGTGCGCCGACCACAAGAGCACCGCCGACGCGTAGAGCACCGTGCCCAGCAGCAACACGCGACGTGTCGGGGCTTTGGGTCGGAGCCATGACAGCGTCGACGGAGGCCGCTTCTCCGGGGCTGAGACCTCGAGCGAGGGCTCCATGGACTGGAGGCAAATGGAGGAGGATTTGAGTCGGTCGGCCGATTGTGGTGCAAGACTCTCCCTCACTCTGGCCAGCGATGGATGCAGTGGCAGCCGTTGCAGGCAGGTGAGCGCAATAGGGACTGGATCCTCCTCAGAGGAGTGGAGTCCTCACCGAATTCAAATTCAATTCCGTAACGGTTCTTAGTCGCACACCATGCGACCGGCGAGAAGGGTCCAGTGGCGCTTCGGCAGAGGAGGATGGACGAATGCGGTAATGTGCTCGCTATGTTGCGAGTGTGCAACGTAAGTTCGATTGACTTCTGGTGCGCGAGGAGTGACGGTCGATTAGTTGAAGGGCGAAACCGCAAACCGTGAATGTCTGTGTGAGTCTCCATACCCAATACTTTACATGTAACGTAAGTAGACAAGAAAGATGCGAAGAAGCGGTGGTGGAGCTACTGGAGTGCGAGCAACTGCGTACTTATCGAAGATTGTTGTCAATCACAGTTGCTGCTGCGAGCCCCACCTACGGGCTTCGATTTGTTCGCCCGAGCGAGGAGTTCCAGCACGTACTGGGCTTTGACCACGTTGCTGTGACCCGTCTAGACCCATTCCAGCATTTTCTAGCCGCTGGCACCATCAGGCAACTCCACGATGTAGGGGGTACAGTAGACGGCGGAGCCTCCAACTCTCAGCGAGCCGACCGCAGTCCACGGCGTGAAACCCGATCGCATCCACGAACTTTCCGACTTGAATCTTAGCTTCGACGCTGTCTTGGGCCATAGGAAGCGCACAACGCGCCGCGTCGCCAGCAGGGAGAGCTCCGTACTGGAGATTAAACTGGAGATCGCTTTGTCTTCATCTTGTAGCCTCATTTTCTACCACAGAGTCCAACACCCAAATAATTGAGTTGTCAGATATCGAGGCTCATGTATCACAGCGCATTCGCTTTAAAGGTACCGGGCCACATTCGTCCATGCACTCCAGTGCGAATGCTGCAGTATCCCTTTGAGAAGGCTGTCCAGTCCGACACAGTTCCTGAACCAAAGAATCAACCCCACGGCTGTTCATTTCGGCTCGGTTTGCTTGATTGTGTATGGCCAAATTTCCCAGAGCGCGTGCGGCGTCATTCTTGTTGTCGTCTGTTCCATCTCGCTGAATCCCCACGAGAGGAGTGATGCCCCCTTCGCTCGCAATTTTGGTGTGATTCACATCCCTAGCCGCCAAGTTATAGTCGAGAAGTTCTATCAGCTCCGGGATGATTCCTGCGAATATGTGACTTTTGTCCTCATCACCAGACAGATGACACAGAATCCTTCCTGCATCTTCCTTCTGCTCGTCCGTTCCAGATCGAAGAAGGCCCATAAAAATCGGGATGCCCCCAGCACTCACAATAGCACTGCAGCCTCCTGGATCAGCACATAATTTTAGAGTCCGAGCTGATAGATGCTTCAACCTCTCCTTTCGCGGAATCACTTCAACGTCTGGTAAATTATCGAGTGCTTGAACGGAACCTATCTTCTGGTTTGCAGATCTGTCTTGAACTAGCGCAATAAGACCAGGAACAGCTCGCTCGGCTATAATAACTGCGCGACTTTCGCCATCAAGAGCTAGAGTTCCCAATGCACACACAGCTTCGGCCTTCTGGTTAGCAGTTCCATCTCGAAGTAGGTGCAATAGCACCTTAGCGAGTAATTTCACCTCTACTGTCACCCATCGCCCCCATACTCCCCACTGCTCGAGCTGCGTGATACTTTTGCTTTTTACTACCACTTCGTAAAAGCTCCGCAAAAAGAGGGATTGCCCCAGCCTCCTTTATGATTCCAACGCTGCACTTGTCGACAGCAATATTAGCTAGAGCTCGAAGTGCGTGGTTTCTCTGGCTACCTTTCCCATCACGCAGAAGCGCTACCATTGGTAGCACGGCGTCTGCATTCGCTATAATGCTACGACTCTCAGCACTCGTAGTCAAATTCGCAAAGGCTAATGCTGCTTGGTTCTTGAGGTTATCCACATCACACTTCAGCATTGCCACAAAATGCGGCGCCGCTCCTGCTCGTAAAATCTCCTCGTGGTGCTCTTAGTCAACAGCAAGATTAGCCAATGCTCGGGCTGAATGATACTTCTCGGTAGCAGATCCAAAAACAAGCTGGCCTACAAAGAGACCAATGGCTTCCAGATCTGCAATGGCGCGGCGACCGTCGCCATCGAGAGTCAAGTTCGCCAATGCCCTTGCTGCTAACTCTTTAATGTTGTCCGTTCCTACTCGCAGCAGCCCCACCAGAGGCTCAACAGCGCCTTCATTCACGATGACGTTGCGGCTTTGCGATTTAAAAGATAAATTTGCCAAAGCACGCGCTGCTTCATTACGACTGCGAGATCGAAGAAGGTTCCCAATAAATGGGATGGCACCTGCACATATTACAGCGTCAATGTGACACTCATCCAAAGCGAGATTAGCCAAAGCACGTGTCGCTTGCCCCTTATGATACTCGGAGCCACCTTGGAGTAGAGACACAAAGGCTGTGATGACTTCTGCCCGCAAAAGTAGACCACGATTCGTGCTGTCCACGGTTAGATTGGCCAGCGTACATACTACTCGAGTCTTCAGCCTCGCATTGTCGCTTTGAAGGAGCTCCACGAGATGAGGAATCGCTCCATGGGCGATAACTGCGTTTCTGTTCTCCTTACTGACCAAAACTAGATTCCCTAGCCCACATGTGCCATGGAATCTTGCAGCACAGCTGTTGGCATGGAGTGACTGAACGAGAAGTGGAATCGCACCTTTCTCTACGATCAGCTTGCTACAAACTGTGCTAACGGTTAGCCGACTCAAGGCCCAGACCGAGTGTTCTTTCTGTGCGTCGCCCCAGGCTCGCAAAATACTTAGTAAGAGGTCGACAGCTCCAAGTTGTGTCATTGTCTCGCAACTATCGACATCAGCAGCAAGTTGCCCCAAAGCGCAGATTGATAATAACTTCTGGGTGTCATCGTCAGATTCCAACAGCGCGATGAGCAGTGGAATAATACCAGCTTTTCGTAGCACTCCCATGTTCTCTGCTTCAGTAATACACGCGCAATGCATCAACACTTTCGCGGTTGATATTCCGTACATTTGCTGCGATAGCGTTGCACTCATCCGACGTGGCAGTACCGACCAGCTCGCGAAGCGATTCAAGGTCCTTTAACGGAAATTTCAACTCTATCTCAGCCCAGCTCAGTAATCCAAGAGCACACGCACGCAAAAAATGAGTGCGCCCATGCTTCGCGAGTTCTACAAATGTCGATACTCCATTCGCGTCGTATACTAACTTGCGTCGGTAGCTCACCAAACAGGTCTGGTAAAGAGCCATCAAACCTTGCTCCTGGTCGTCAACACTGCCAATCTGGGTAACATGTAGGAGAAACAGAACACTGCTATCCGGTAACGATTTTGAAGAGGTCCCCAATTGAATGGATCTATGCGGTGGAAACTCATTTTGGGTAGGAGATCTGAAGGGTACACCACATTGCGAGCAAAAGCGAGACCCCGGCGAGATCGCTGCACAGCATGAACTGCATGTTCCAACAGCTTCGAGCATCGCCACTTTATCCCGGTCAGCAAACGCTTTCAACTTGTCTACAACATAACAAAGCGTAACTCTCTTCGCTGGGGCTACATTTGTCATCAGTAGTACCAGCCCCCATTCCTCGCCAGCAATCTCGTCCGGCTAGTCAGGGATAACACCTCTTCTAACGTTGTCACAGACTTCTTTTTCAGACAGAATTCCATACGGAGCCAAACCAGTTGAAGCCTCGATAATGCACATAGCAAGCGAGTACACATCAGAGGCCATTGTTGGAAGATGCGCTATACACTCAGGTGCGCGCCATCGCACGCTACTCCCGGATACATAAGTCCTCGAAAGCGTGGAACATAGTTGCAAAGTACTCAGACCAAAGTCCGACAACACCGCGCGATCATTGCTGGCCACAAGGATATTGTTTAGCTTGAGATTGCCGTGAACTACACCAGTCTGGTGAAGATAGTGCAATCCAAGTGCTGCTTCGTATAGCAATCACCACATTTGTCTTTTATTGCTTCCGGAGCGAGCAAGAAATGAGCGCAGGTTGCCATTAACTGCGTCCTTGCAGATAAGGTAGGGAGGTGAGCCAATGTGCGACGCCCCCAATAATTCTACGATGTTTGGGTGCTCCAACTCAAACAATACGGCCATATCCTTCTCGATCTTCAGCCAAATGCTTTCATCCATCCCCGACTCATCCACACAATCGTTTAACCACCACCTTCGGCTCCTTACCCCACACCCCGTAGTACACTGAGCCCAAACACCCTCGAGCGAACGATTTGGACTGCAATTTCACTTCGTAATCTGGAATAAACCACGACGGCAGAGTCGTGTCCGTCATTCTCGACACTTTCTCTATCTTCTCCACCAACGACTTCATCCGTTTTAAATCATCTTCCTCATGTCGTGCACTTCTCTTTTCCAATTCAAAGTTTAAAGTCAGTAACGCCTCCATCTGAGCTCGCGGGCTCTGAAAGTCACGGAAACACACACTTGTGTCACTTAGTGCTGCACTCAGCACTGCGTCTTGCACGAAGCGATCTCCGCGCCATTGCGTCTCCCACGAAACGACGTCGATATCGAGCAACTTCAGGAAGAGATCCGCAACATTTTCGTTTAACTGCTGCAATTCCTCTACCACTGCGGCATTTGTGACGACTCGGTAGATGAGGGACTTGGAGTGGTTAAGTTGCAGGAAGCGCAGATACCTGGTCACTACGACCGCATACGAGTCGAGCAAGTTGGCGGTCGGCAGCTGGTCTTCCCGTTCCATTGACTGGTGCCTACGAGCAGGTTCTGGAGGCGTGAGAGGATCCGCTCGCATGCAGTTTGATACTCGCTCATTTGAAGGCATAGCGGTTGGGCCTTGGAGAGCGCTAGCGCCGCAGACCCCTCCCCAGGGACGACCAGGCCCAGCAGCGGACTCGGACTCATCGCGAGCATCTATCTGACTTTGATGGACATTTCTAACGTTTCTAAACAGGTACAGTGTACCTGTAACTATTTTAGAAATGAATCCATCATATTACCGTCATGGCCAACCCGTCGGTCGCTCTTCCTACAGTTGCACACCGAGTTGAGGCAGCACGTCGTTCCTATGTCGTTCACGTAACATTCGCGCAACATGATCCACTCAGACACGCGCCTCTTCCATATTCAACATCAGTATCGAATCTGAGAACCAGTCGAGAGGTCGGGAAGGAAGGAACTGCCGACTGT
>JAHQIV010001011.1:0-14364 GCA_030463285.1 Phytophthora europaea
TTGTCCAGCTTGATAAGTAGTTACTAGGTGCCAAACGTATCTCAACGTTCTATTCGGAGGTGTCCACATTGTCCTCGTTGGTGGCTTTCTTCAATTGCCACCGGTTGAAGCGGACCCTCTCTATCGTAACACTATCAAACGTAAAGTAAGCGTGAACGACTACGCTGGGTATCACCTGTGGCGGTCGTTTCATACAGTGATCGTACTCGAAGACTCTGTCCGATTCCGCGAGGATCCGGAATGGGGGAAAGGCTGCCATCGTGCTCGACTTGGCGTTTGGCCATCGGAATTTGTAGACATTGTCAACACACACGTAATGACGCCTGAAGCCATTTTGGAGGACTCAGTTATTGATGCGAACGTGCTCCTAACTTTTGTTACCCCTGATAACTTGACGCGACTTGCTATTAACAGCTTATACATTGCAACTACAGCAAAACGTTTGGATCCCAACGAATACCCAGTTCGTGTGGTCGCAGACTTCAACGGCAAGCTAGCGCCGTTGAATCCGGCTGAAAGGCAAATGGTCATGAACTTACCCGACTCGAAATTTTGAGCGTTTGGCAGCCTATCTTGATTTACTCGTAGGTATGCCTGTTCAAGTTACCCAGAACGTTAGGCCGGCAAAAAAGGTTGCTAATGGAACGCTTGGGAAGCTTCATGCACTTATTTTTGAGCCGGGGCCAACTTTTCGTAAGTGTTTCTGTGTGTCAAGCTGCCAAGCGTTCTCCCGCCTGCTGTGATTGCACGCTTACCACGAAGAGATACGGCAGCTGCAATGCGAGGGTGTAATGACACAGATTTATTTCCTGTGCTGTTCGAGCCTCGGGCCTATAGCGAAAGCGCGATCCCACTAAATGGCAAGTTTCACGGCAATCCGCGTGCACTAGTCGCACGAATAAAGCAGTTTCCTTTGGTTTGTGCTGTAGCGTCTACTGTTTACATAGTCTAACGGGAGACGCTACGCAGAATGGAGCTGGCAGCAAGCAGCTAACCCGCGAGTTACTTCGGTTTGTGTCGCGGAAGAATGTGCAGCCGTTCATTTATGGGGGTTCGAGCAAAACGAGGTCGTGGTAGCTTTCGGCCTGCTGAACCCCGGGAGCCAGATCGGTAAGGTCGGCATTTCGGTAACGAAACAGTAAATTTGTTGGGGATTGATCCCAAGCGTGATTGCACCCGAACTGTGCGGGAGACTCCAGCATCCGCAATTTCAAGTTGCTGCTCGTTCCACATACCCAAATAGCCTTTGCGTTCCATCTCCAAGGCTCGGCGCGTGAGAGTTTCTCGCAGAACAACGTCAAAGTGAAACGCGCGACCGTTAGACGCTGGTCCTCACTGCAATGGTTCAGCTCCCTCAGCAGTGCTCCCATTTTCAACCGGCGGCGAAGAGTGTAGTCTCGCTTGAGAGGGCATTGAAGGTCTCCACAGGATTGTTTGTAAAGGCAAAACCTATAGGCGTATCGTAGATATGCCACGTACCAAGCGCCCATAGAGCCATTGGGCGCACATGTATTAGGTGAGGTTCCACAGGAAAAGTTGAGCTCTCCACTTGCGTTCTATAGAGTCCCGGATCACGAAAAATTGAATCTCGGTCCGCGCGAAGTGTAAGTCGTACCTGTCTTTGACTATTGTACTTGCCACGAGTGAGAGAAAGCCTTTGATCGCGGTGTAGACATTTTCCTTATCATGGAAACAACACATCGGTGTTTGAAGCTATCCAGCACTACCAAAAATGGCGCTCAGCGCGTTGAACTGGGCCTGATCAGCGTCTGCCATGGTGTACGTGACCACCAGTTCGCGCGATGTGATCCGGAAGTGCAACCTGCACAGCGGCATCAGCGCGGGCTGAATTAGGACTGGTGTATCCTGCGACACAATAAAGAGAGCCACGAGATGGAAACCGCGCGAGCGATCAGACATCCCTACCACGAGCACCTGGTACTCGCGGAAATTCATCTTGTACGTGGTATCCACGAGCAGGATGAAACTCTCGGGCGGAACCATGAGCCTCTAAATGAGTGCCTTGGTTGTGAGGCCAATGACGAATGGCCGCTCATCAGAGCCGTTGCCAACAATGGGCTTGCCATCGCGAACCAAAGATGAACGCCTGCGTCATCTGTTCCTTTCCTGTGAAAGATCTCGCATGGATCCAATCTCTCAAGTCGTCGACGCGGTCGTAGTTCACGAGACACGTTCGCGAGTAGTGATTTACGAAGTTCTGGATTGTGGCCAATGCTGGACGCTCCTCTAGGGCGATCTCAAACTTCCGAGCCATTGCGTGGCGAATCCGCATGGGTGGATGTGGCGGTTGGTCAGCTCGCGACAGAACTCCTTCTGCGCGCCCGCCAGCTTCTTTTTCTTTGGTGAGGAGACCCCAGAGACGTGTTCGCCGAACTCGTAGATAGACACCTTGTCGCTTTTCAGACAAGTCAGCGTCTTACCCCGCCACGGGCAGGCAAACACGCCAGCAGAATCGCAGGCTTCAGAATTGCATGCCAGCAACCGATAGCGCATCTGATGTGGCTCGATGTCCTAGCAGGCCGTGCAGGGCATGGCATCTTCGTGATCTCGAAGGACTTCACGTCGCTCAGCACATTGTCCGCGTCCCCCGCATCGACGTTGAGCGCCAGCTTTCACCAAGCAATGCATTTGTGCATGTTTCCTTGCGTTCTCGACTGGAAGGACAAGCTCCGCTCGCCGATCGCTTGGTGGTCAGCTGCGACGTGTGGACTCCCGCGTACGCGGGTTGGCTGCTTGTGTCAGCCACGCGGTCCGTTTGTGCATTAGCCCAGAGAATGGGCAGATGTAAAAGCCCCGATAATCTGTTTGTGTTGCTACCGTAACGTGTGTCATTTCGCCCCATTTCGGGTGCTACCTCATAGTTTCGGTTCTACTTTGAACTTATGCGGTGCGAGTCACGTGTTCTGGGAGACACCACCTTTGACGGCTTGGCTTTGATGACCAAATACGGAGGGTACTTTCAGTCGAGTGAGACTCCAAAAATGCACGTGAGCCGCCCCTTGTCCTTTCCCTAAGATCGAGCTCAAACGGTGCGAGCGCCCTTCGTCGTGATCGTAGACTTGGGCAGGTACTCGAAGAATACGGGGGTCTGGTCTGCGCTATATGCCAAGCTCAGCCATCCTCTGTTTCACCTGTCTGTTGAAGTCCAGTAGTGCCTTGTTAGCGTCCTCTGGTGGGATCTGCCCTTGGCGTGTACTTGCCCGGAGTGCCATGCGATGTCTGCGTAGAAAGCCCTTGGTCCATCCATTTGAGGCGTCGAATATTCGTACAGGGATGCCAATGTCTAGGCCAACTGCGAGCACTTTCTGATCGAGCATAAGGCTTGATACAGGGAGTACTTGTGCCATGTACGCATTAATTCACTTGACGAGATGCACCTCTGCGTCACGGGAAACAGTTGTGCCTGTGCCTCGTATACGAATCTTGCGCTGGATGGCTGCGCCTGTCGACTGGCATAGCTACACAAGCCTCGTCTTCTATTTACACCACAGGTAAACGCTTGTGCGCTTCGTTCGGAGTTGTTTGCCGGCTAAGCCCTTGTAAAACTGGTCTAGCATTTCCTCCGTGCTGTGGTCTTCGAAGTAGAGCACAACATCCAGCTAAAACTGGTGCGTTGGCACGGAGCGTTTGTACGCTCGGGGCTTCCTCCAGCCGTTCTTGGTGTGCTTATGTCTGCCCTTGACCATTTGAAAATGAACTTTATGCAAGCTTGTCTAGCCGAAGTGCCGCACTTTTTTTTCCACCAATTTGGTGTCGGGTAAGACAGTTGATTTTGAAAGCCACGAACGCTTGATTTGATTGGCTGGTTTCTGAAAAAAAAATTCAGAGCTAGGGGGGGGGGTCCCACCGGAGGTCCCAGTCTCCAAATAGCTAATAACTAGTAATTTATATGAAAATTGAGTATATTAATAATCAGAGGTGAAATTTAAAGAGAGAGTGAAGAACCAACTGTTAAGGCTGTATATTTATATACCGGTACCTAGTAGTAAATCTTGATAAATTACATGGATGTTAGGTGTGGCGTGCACCCTCCGCTTAGGTGCGAGCCGGATGAGGTCGCCGTGTTGCTGCGCGACCGAAACCATCGTTGATTCTAAGCACTACGCGTTCCCCGTAATGCGCTCGGGTCAGTGCAACCGCTTTGCGCAGCGTTATACCCTCCGGATGAACGTATACAAAGGGAGAGCACTTACGCAACTCAACGTAATTTATATATATATTCTTCAATACTTTTCCTGGTACTGCCTTCGGTTACGAAGTATTTGTACAGCCCAATCCTGGATGTCTGTCAGAGGTGGTGTGTGTATCCGCATCCTCATTCTTCCTCTTTCCTGCGCTATTTGAGTAGTCCCTGTTAGTGACGGCATTGAGCGCTTCGTGCCGTTTGAATTTGTCGTGCTCTTCCCGTGAATACGAAGGACATCAGCTATACTGTATTGCTGTATTGATGATAGAATACTTTTAAGGATTGCTCTGACTGTTCTCTTTTGTTAGCTCGTACGGCTGCGACGGGATTTCGTCCACAACCTTCGGAACGTGCGCGTACCTCATGGCCGCCTTCTTCCTCTGCGCTGCACGAACTGTCGACACGTAGATGGAAATCGTTGCGAGCACGACCACAATCGCCGTTACAGCGATAGAGGCCCACAAAGGAGGGCCGTAGGTAGTGCTACCGAAGGTCGAAGTCCCTGCAATCGCAGTCGTACACCGTGGGCCGCCCCAGGATTTGTACAGACACTCGCAGCGCTTGTTGACGCACTTGCCCGTCTTTACTGGTGTTTTAGCCACACTGCCGCCGATTGTACAGTCATCGTGGGACTTGCAGAACGCCATGCCAGTGACCTCCTGCCACTTGTTGTCGTTGTCTTCGTACTCGTCGATGTGGGCCTCGATCCACTGCTTAGTCGGGTGCGTTTTGGGGTCGCAGCCAACGGACATGTAGTTGTCAGCTTCGAGGTCATCGGCTAGGTCCTGGTACAACCGGATGTGGTCGATTTTGAGGTACATGGGGAAGGAGTCGCAGATCTTGTTCACAGTCGCGTCCGTGCCATTGCCGCGGCATTTCTTACCGGGGTTCGGCGGAGTAGCGCCCCATGAGCTTGACAGCGCCACGTTTGCGATGATGTACATGGGCTCCTCCAACATGATCTTTTGCGGATTCGTCTTGTTCGCGTTCTGAGGCACGTTCGAGATCGATGCGGATGGCACCTCAAATAGCGGATTCCCCTCTAGCATCCACCGCACGTAGCCATTCTTGCCGGTGACCCACTCGAGCTGGTAGGTGACGAAATCGGTGTACGCGCCAACGTGCACGGGCCAATTGGACGAGATGGCGTCCATTTGGTAGTTGAACGGGCTCATGGCGTAGGACTTGTCCGTCGTGGTCTCGTTTCTTGGGCTAGCGCACTTGGCGTACGTGTTGTCGGGGTCACACAGATAGGCACCTGTGTAGACGTTGAAAAGGGGGTAGCACGTGCCGTTCGAGTTGATGCCCCAGCGATCCTCTCCAACGCCGTCGATGAGCTCCAAGTCACCATTGATGTCGTTGGATGCAGGACAAGTGGTCAAGGAGCACGTGTTGTTTGTGATCCCAGCTTTGAGAGACGCCGCGATGGTCTTGTAACTCTGTTTCTGGGTGGAATCCGACTTGCAGAAGTTGTTGGCCGCGTATCGAAGGCCTTGGTACCAGGACTTGTGGCCGCGCTTCTTCTTGTAGTACGCGGTCGGGACGTCAACGTAGTTTGCACCAGTCGTCCTACAATTCGCAGTGTAGAAGCAGCCGTAGTAGTCGCCAGTGGAATAGTTGAGGTCAATAATTCGATACTCGTCGGGCATACCCGGGCCAAGTTGCAGCGAAGAGGAGATAAGAGACGCGCTGCCTTCGAGCACATCGATCTCGGGTGCACCGCGACCTTGGTTTGGGTTCAAGCCGTAGCCTGGGTTGTCGTCACACGCGCTAATGCGTTGGTTGCTAGGGTCGAAGAGGTCCGGCTCACACTTGTCGTAGGAGAACGGCCACATGCGGTTCGTCGATCCCGAGAAGATAGCGCGTCCGAGGTTCCCCATCATCCAGATACCGGGCCAAGTTGGGTAGTACTTGCCCGTCTTGACCTTGCCGCTGTTTCCCTGCGCCAGGTCGGGGTTCCCTGAGGCCTTCGTGACAGCCCCTGGGAGTTGAACGCGCACTTCAACCATCCCCCCCTGGTAGCAGAACTTGTTCCACGACTGCACCATTGCGGACCGGTAGAAGAAGTAGGCGTCCACGAAGCCCGGAGGGTGCGTATACATGTTGTAGACGTTGATGACGTTCTCCTCGTCGACTGATTTGATGTAGAAGTAGCACGTTCCGCCGTCGTCACACTGGGTTGAAGTCATGTTGTGCGAGTAGAGCTCAAGGGCGCCGTTGACACCGTCGGGTTTCTCGACAGACGTCCAGATGTGGTCGTCACCAGGACGGAAGCTGCGGTTGACCTCGTTGAACTCGTCGCTCATAACGAGGTCCCATTTCCTGCCGCGCGAGCTGGTGTATGTCTGGTGGTCTTTTGGGGTGTCGGGGTCGACCCAAACTTTGATGCCCGACTTGGTCGGGTACGTTACATTCTTGGCCGAGGACGCCACCCCCACCAGAACCAAAGCGAGCGCCAGATACTGTCGAACCCACATTGCAGTGCCTTGATTTGATCACGACCAAGTCTTGCGAGCTTGAAGTGCCAATTTGCCGAGTGGCGGCACAATTTTACTGTCCGATGCCCCTTTCTGGATACACACTGTACCACAGCGTGTTCACGCGCGATAACTTGGTTTGATGCTTTCTCCTGGTCGCCACTCGTTCATGCTGCTCGTGCAATCTTCGGTAGCGTACTGCCTACGCCTCCAGTTGATTTGCGCTACAGGTGCCTTGTCGCAAGGATGTCTGGATAGCCCTGAGCCAGAGTGATCAAGTACAGTGTGAGATCGAGAAACACAGAGCAGAGCCGGCACTCAATTCCTTACTGGCTCGAAGAGCTCCACGCTTGGTTTCTCCATGCATGTCGTTACCATCGCGGTTAGTGGACCCAACGTATCCATAGTGTGCACTTGCGTTAAGACTCGCCGCGTTGCGTGATGCAAGAAACTTTCGTGTCTAAACTTACTGTAGAATGTGATCCCATGCAGACCACACCCAGCCGACATTCGTACAGTACTGTACATACAAAACAGATACATGTAGGTTCAATGATATCAATCGAGCAAATCTGGAGCTACGTGAACATTACTGCGAGGAAACGGTCGATACATGTAGGTGGGTGAGTCAAGCAACGTGGGCCCCTCTGAATTCTAGGCTCGCATCAAGCCGAAAAAACTATTGGTGGTACGTGTATGAACTAAACTACGAGCCGATATGAGGCACGTCGAGCGTACTTCGTATCTGACAATGCATTCCAGTGTAAGTGAGCTGAGGGTCGTACACACCCCTGACTCACTTTCTCACAGCACAATACCACGACGCAAATCACTTGCCGAACGTGTACAGTAACTGGTGGGGACAAGACCCGTAACGTTATCCCCCCTCCCTCCTTCCCAGTGGGAAGTTCCCACAACCAGAATGTATGGATGAACGCTTCCGAGATGAGTCCTCGATCTGCCCCACATCCATACGATGCGTTTCAGTGCAGCCCGAGTCGGTGATACAGGTGCATGTACTGTACAGTATACGGTGATACAGGTGCATGTATACTATTAATACAGTGGATAATAGTTATTGTACTGTGCTATAGTTTCTCGTTCTCGGGCAGCGAAATGCCATCGACTAGAATGAATAGACCCTTCGACTGGCATGAATTTGTACGATTGGCACCAATCGTCGCGTGTCCACCCCTATAGGGTTGACTTCACCGTACGAAATGCTTCGATCTTTGACGAATACACCTTCAACTGCTTAGTATACTCATTCTCCGCCAAAGGTCTTTTGAAACTACTGAAAAATGAAGCTGACACGAAACACAACGCTTTCACCCTTTGAGAGCGTTTCTCTAAAAAAAAATATCGTCGACTACTGTTGGTGGGTGGATATATTTCGTCGAGTTCATAACTATTACTTGTTTGTTTGCCACACATTTCTATCATAACACATTACTACTGGTACGTAGTCTCAGGCGATGGTAGGCATCAACAAAATATGACGCCAAGCAACAATGCCTAGCTTCTACTGTACCATACCGGTACATGTACATGTAATTGATGCACAACAATAGAGCGCACGAAATGCAGAGCAAACGGGACGAAGCCCCACTTACTGCAGGACCAGTGGACTGCGTAGGCTATGCCATGACTCCTTTTCATTTTCTTCGGGCTGCCGAACTTTCGTCAGAGCAATACGTACTAATAGACCGGTGGAAATGCTCTAAGTACATGTAGGTACAGTAGCAGGAGCCGCACAAACCTTCCGGTGTACACGACTGTACTGTAAAGTTATCCGGATGCCGGGACGCGTAAGTATGTATCACACCGGGATTTGCATCGCTGCATTGTGCTAATATTGAGAGATGCGCAGCGCTTGAAGTTGGTTTGTCAAGGCGAATCACTTGATGGACTGGGGGTTCTCCTTGCTTTACAAAGTCAACAGGAGCACTCCCATCGAAGGAACACTCATAGTGCTTGCTACCATTGGCGCCATGCATCGAATCAGATCCGAAGACTCGTTCCGTGAGTTAACTTGCCCGGTCTCAACAGGCTGGATCACACACCGCGTGCTTGCAAAACTCTGGCATAATCACTCGTACTGTACAGCATGGATTTGATACAGGGACCACGGCAACATACAAGCTACAGTACGTACGTACACCTTGCAACCTATCCCGAGGAACACGCCGCGCGCTCAATTTGCGCTTGCTACAGCCACTTCTTTAGCTGCACGAAGCGTGCCAAATACTGGATCATTACACCAAAATAAACGTCGAAAACTTTCTCGAAGTACAAGTTCTTCCAGTAACAGGACAAAAGAGCTCAAGCGTGAATCAATCCGGTGCTGCTTTGGCGGCTTTACCGCAAAAAGTGCACATGCACTGTACAGTATACAGTAATACTGTACTGTAGTCGGTGCCTGGAATGGATCCCGAACGAAATCTTCCTGCTGTGCTCGGGCCCTTTTGTGAGCCGCACATGGACATCTGCCTCTCCGCTTTTGTGGTGTTCGCCCCACATGTCGTTGCACAGCAAGCTTCAAGTACATGTACTGTAGGTACAATAGCTGTGCGTGTACGTATACACATGCACAAACACGAGACGGTCATCGATTACGCAGCCAACGAGTGGCTGCAGGTGCCAACAAACAGAGCTCGTGAAACTCGACGTTTGTCGAGCCAGATGAACCTTCAAAGCTTTCGCGAGACCCGATCGCAAAGAGTAAAGCCAGCACTCGGCAATTCGCCGCCTCAAGCTCACACGCCTGCCTCCTGGACGTACAAATTCCAGTTTATACTATGCGGCTCCAACAATACGCCGTATGGGCTTTGGTGCTTTCGTGGGTTGTGACTATGGCGTTCGTCACGGCAAAGAACGATACGACGTCGGGCACCACATACCCAACCAAGTCAGGCATCAAGATTTGGGTAGACCCCGCGACGCCTGAGGACCGCCTAACCTACTACAGTTCGCGCGGTCGGCAGTGGGACCTCGTCATGAGCGACGAGTTCAACATGCCAAACCGAAGCTTCCGACCTGGTGACGACCACATCTGGACCTCGCTCGAGAAACCCGACGGTGTCAACGGTGCCCTTGAGCTCTACTCGCACAACATGACTTCAACCAAGTGCGACGACGACGGAACGTGCTACTTCTTCATCAAGGCCATCGACGAGCTCAACGTGATCCACGTCTACAACATGTACACGCACCCTCCGAGCTTCGTGGACGCGTACTTCTTCTATCGCGCGGCAATGGTGCAGTCGTGGAACAAATTCTGCTACCAAGGCGGTATGATCGAGGCGCGCGTGCAGCTACCTGGTGTTGTCACGCCCGATTCAGGCAACCCTGATCTTGCGAAGGGGAAAAACAGCAAGGTCTCGGCGACCAAGTACTACCCAACTTGGCCTGGGATTTGGATGATGGGGAACCTCGGACGCGCTATCTTCTCCGCGTCGACGAACCGCATGTGGCCGTTCTCCTACGACAAGTGTGAGCCGGACCTCTTCGACCCAAGCTACCAGCGTATCAGCGCGTGCAACGACAACCCGGGCTACGGCTTGAACCCAAACCAAGGTCGCGGTGCGCCTGAGATCGACGTGTTGGAAGGTGGCGCTACACTCGTGTCATCGTCGCTGCAGATTGGTCCGGGTATGCCTGACGACTATCGCATTATGGGGTTTGACTATTCAAAAGACTCGCCTGCGTGTATCTACGGCGGAACCTGCTCGACGCCTGGTGCCAACTACATCGATGTCCCGACCGCGGTCTATCAGAAGAAGCGTGGACACAAGTCCTGGTACCAGGGTCTCCGTTACTCCGCTAACAATTTCTGCCAGTCTGATCCTAAGGCGAAGCAGACGTACGACAAGGTCGCTGCATCTTTGAAAGCGGGTGTCACCGAGAACTCGTGTTCGGGTAACATTTGTCCGGCTTCGAATGATGTCAACGGCGATATCAGCCTCATCGACGGCAAGGGAGAGGATCACTGGGGAATCAACACAAACGGCACGTGCTACCCGCTCTTCAACGTCTATACGGGTGCCTACCTGTGTGACCCGGACAACACGTTCTACAAGTGTGCGCAGCCGCGAAATGAAAGCACCACGCCCAAGTCAAATGCCATGAGTCAATTCAACTACCAGATGGACGCTATCTCGGCAAATTGGCCCGTGCATCTCGGCGCGTACGCAGATTTCGTCACGTACCAACTCGAGTGGGTCACCGGCAAAAATGGCTACGTGCGGTGGGATTTGGAGGGAAGTCCGCTGTTCGAGGTGCCGTCCGAGTCGATTTGGAATATTCCTCAAAACAAGAACAAGACCAACCCAGAGAAGACGATGCTGGAGGAGCCCATGTATCTTATCTTCAACGTGGCTCTTTCGAGTTCGTGGGGTGCCACGCCTCCGAACGCTGGTAAGGAGTGCCGCGGTGACGGCTCCGACCCCGTGACCAACAAGATCTGCGACGCGTTCCCTCTGTACCTTAAGATCGACTACATCCGTCTGTACCAGGACCTCGCCGATGATCTCGACGCTGACAACTACATGCATGTTGGTTGCGATCCCAAGAGCCACCCGACCAAGAAGTGGATCGACGCTCACATCGACGAGTACCAGGATGACGACAATCAACACAAGGAGGTTGCAGGTAAAGCGTTCTGCACCACGAACGATGACTGCACCATTGGAGGCGACTTGGGCAAGACGCTGTTGAAGACCGGCAAGTGTGTCAAGTCGCGCTGCCAGTGCTCATACCCGTCGTCGTGGGGTGGTCCGCGGTGCACAACGGCGATTTCCGGTTCGTCTTCCACCACTGTCACGACGAATGTCACGACAAACTCGTACGGTCCTCCTTTCGGAATGTCGATCGGCATCGCGGGTATCATGGTGTTCATGAGTTTCATCTCCGTGATGTATGCGTCGGCGAAGGAGAAGAAGGCGGCGGTGCTGCTGCAGAAGCAGCTCAAGACCGCTGCTGATCAACGCAGCCACGAGGCAGCCAAGATGGAGGCCGAGACACAATCGTACGGCGGCCCCGGCAACGACGCTCGGCACAGACCGAGGGACAACTACAGTCAAAACTTCGTCTAACTCTCGAATGAATTACTACTTATGAACTGCTATTGCCCTCGTTCAACTTGGTCACGCCCTCTAAGCGTGTGACCTGAAGCGTTCATCTATGCACTTCACGCGAGCAGCTGACGACGCGAATGGAGTTCTCCAGCCAAGCAGTCGCAGTGGCTCTCAACATGCATGCTAGGCAAGCGGTATGGAGGCCCGATCTCAAACCCGCCACGGCTCCGACGTCGTTTGTGGCTAGGCGGGCCATCGACAGTTGCGAACCTATCCCTCCTTCTCTTTGTTTACATCGGTAGTGAGCTCGGCAACACCACCCCGTAGCAACTTTGCCAGCGATGTCCGCAGTACCTCGACTACCGATAGCGAGATCGACTTGCTCATACTGTTGTGCTGAATTCATTGCCCTGGATAACGTTCACTTAGGTGTTGGGCGGTGCTGCTCTTTGTGGACTTGTTGTCCCAGCGTTCTGACACCGGCATGAAAGGGGAAGCATGAAAAAGAACAACATGACGCTTAACCTCAATAGTTCCTTGCCTAACTTGCAGACTGAACGGGGCGGGTACCCCGACCATTCTGTTTCGCCCGGCAGGGCGAAGCCTAAAATTACTGTAAGCACTGTAGTTGAAGTTGAATCGTTGATGCCAGTCATTCCTGTTAGACAGTAGCGCAGCACTACGAAGAGAGCTACTAGCTCTCTTCGCGCTAGGTCTCTCAGCCTTCTGCACACGATACTTCTTTACTCTGCAAACGTACCAAAGCGCTCGATGGCCAGAGGTTAATAGTAGCCCCCAAAACTGAGTAGTAGTATCACCGGAACTACAGGGGCTTCGAGATTCGAGGCATACTACTACTGATAGAAATACCAACAATTGGGTGGTAGTAGTAGTAGTAGTAGTAATACTAGTAGTACTACTCCACTACTACTCGAGCTACAGTGGTCACCGTAATGGATAAACGCCCCACCGTACTGAATCTCTAAAGGAAAATAAATTTACACGTTTTAAATAGTCTCAGCGCTAGTCGTATAGATTAATTGATGTGCGAACGAACTCCTGAAATTGAAAAATAATCTCACTTGAAAAACGTTATATGATCTTTATTATCGGGCTTATTCACTGGTGTTCCCACACACGCTACATGGATCACGCTTGACCTCATCGCCTTCCTGACAGTCCTTCATGGCACAACCCATGCTTCGATTGTTGTGCTTTGACGCGGTTTCGAAAATGGTGATCTTCCCCGGGGCCTAAATGAGAGCCTAATTGAGCTAGAATTGCAAGATGAGAACCGAGTTTGCTCGTTTGAAAGTATTATTTTAAGCGTACTATAGTACTTAGCTTATGATAGCGTAGTTTCACTAATATTGAATACCGCACTATACGGTAGCAGTATTACTACTACCCAAAAAATCGGATGGTAGTATTACCGATGTGTACTATTTCAGCAAGTACTACTAACAATTGTCGATGGTACCCAAACCCTGTACGGCGCAGAGGTCGACAAAAATATGGAAGTGGATAAAATGACGAAGTGTACTGCAACCTCGGGATAGTGGTCCCGAGAGGAAATCGTAGCTCAAAGAAGTAGTGCGTGTATGATAATGTGGTGTTCTTGGTTCGGCGTATCGCTGGCCGGTTATGTCCACTCGTCAGCGCTTGGGTGGTGGTGGCCTACTACCGGCTTCTGCTATATACAGTATTATGCACGTGAAAAAAGAGATATTATATATTAAATTATGCGAGTTCTTTTTTTCTGACAAGAAAGTTAAGGTTGTTTGTTTAAATAATCGTATACGTTATAGCAGGTCACTGGCATGCTGCACAAGAGTGCTCGTAGCTGCACCTGCATACGCGAGGAATGCCGGAGCGCTTGCATGGCAGTAGCGTGTCATAGAGAGGCCACATGGACATCCACTAGAGCGTTGCACACTAGCTCAGACATGCGCTTGACGCCGCCTCTGCGGGCAGGCTTGCAAATAGAGGCTCGAGAAATGCCCTGAATGTTGTCAAATGGATGGGACACCCCTTGGCGTCTCTCTTGCTAATGTGACCGGGCATCTACAAACAAATAGGTAAGTCAACGACTAGTATTGAAACAACTAGAACGTATGTTACCTGCAGAGCCCAGCTTCAACAACTTGATCAACGTGATGCAGTGTCTACCAATCTCACGATGTCTTGAGCGCTGCTCTTAAGAAGAGGGGAAATGGAGAATGAATCGCGAGGCATAAGAAATCGTGTGACTCCTTTTTTAATATTCATCTTCGGGGTGCACCTTTTTTAGATACCCCCTGGTACGGATGCATTATGTGGATGGCTGTTGATCGATTCTTCTTCTTGCTCGCTGCGGTCGGAGGTGCCGTACATGATATTCGCGTGGGAGACCGAGTCATTATCAACATCGTTGTGAGTAACCTATACGGCCCGTTGAAGAGCCAGGGTCAAATGCTGAGCTGTGGTGTTGATGGTAAGCTCCATCAGTATGCTACAGTTCCAGCCCAGACCATCGTCAAGGTGCCCGACGAGTGCAAACTCAACGAGTTCCAAACAGTGGCACCCGTGCACACCAGCGACTTCAATTGACGTCGCTGGTGTGCAC
>JAHQIV010001012.1:0-14360 GCA_030463285.1 Phytophthora europaea
AAAAAACTCTTGCACATCCTCCCACCGGATCGGGACTGCGAGCTTGTAAAGTAGGATACATAAACCTTCAAATCCCGTTGCAACCGTCCCCTCCCTTGTAGTTATACCACCCAGCCCAAATAACGAGACCAAATCGACGAGCTCGTCTTTCGTAAAGCGAAAACGCTTTTTGCATTTAGTTTGTGAGAGAGCGTTGAAGTTGAACGGGGCCTTGAGTGGTCTCTCTACTTCGTCACCCAGCACATGAGCCAAATGAGCTCGAATGATGGCCGCCTCTAAGTCGGCCCCATACTGAAGCGCGCGGCGCCACCGCCGAAGGAGGTACGCCGATTTGTGATGTCGCGGGACGCCTCTCGTCAGTCGGCGGATGTACTTCACCATAGCACTGTCTGCATCAGCGACGGCATCGTCAGTAGTCGTAGTCATGGGAGTAGCAGCAGCTAATGGGCTAGTCTCCGTTGCCGAACCGAAAGACAGCAAATGAAGACTTTCATTCCTCTGCCACTACAAATTAGCGAGCCTCAAGGTAGAATTAAGAGACCGTAAAATGTAAACCACACACCGTAAAAAGTAGCCAGCTTAGTGGGGATTCGCAGACTCACACGGTGGGTTTTGCCATATGTTTCGGACCTCCAAACCGACAAATTGGGGTTTGTGGATTCATCTAAAGACCTCTATTGATATTGAATACTGTTAAAGGCAGTTTGAACTGCATCGATGAGACCGTCAATTTTGGTTTGTCGGCTGGCGATGCTGTACAGATTGGATACAAATGCATATACCCAAACCCAATATGTTACTCATAGAACAGGCAGCCAAACCATTTTGATCGAGTACACAAGTAGAAGGATCAATCTAGTGAATCAACGGTCATTAGGCCTTGAACGCGTAATGTCCTTACGGCGTTTCAAGCTCATCCTCATGAGTTTTGTTTCGGAGCTGCTCCACCACCAGCGGATCACGACCCAGCTGTCATCTTAATCCCTCTACTCAACTTTTCTAACGACAACCTTGGGGAGCTACGTCGAGCTGGGAAGATACATTGCCCTTGATGAGTGTAGTGTCGCCTGCCGCTCTAAATACGGGCGTCACGTTGAAAAACTTTATTTTTTTATAAAATGTTTGTAATTCTATTTATTTCTAATTATGGTGATAAAATAATTTATCAAAATAGAAACGAAAATAAAATTTTATTTTCTCTAAAAGGTTTAACATCAACAAGTATTTCAAAAGTACCTCATTATGTTCAACGCTAATGAAGCCCACGAAAAATATCATTTTCCGACTTTATAGTTTATGCTGTGCTACAAGTTGGCTTGCTATGAATTTCCGCTTCCACTGCAGCATTGATATCGAGGATAGATTGGATGGTAGCTGATTTGCATGTGCGGAAATTGGTTCTTGAAGTTGTCAACCACTTGAATAGAACAAACCAATAGTCAATATGGACAACTACTATTCATCTGTGCAATTACTAAAGGGATGGCGTCTTAAAGGTTTATACGCGCGAGGCACAGTTTATGGTTCGAGTCGACATTTTCCAAGGCATAAATTTCTTGATCTAAAGACCGCATCACGTGGAGATCATCGCCAAGAGGTGGCACGTGAAAGCAGCATTGTGAATGCGACAGGGTGGAATGGTAGTTTTGTTCAAAAAGTGTCCAACCGAATGCGTCTATGATTTCAACTATGAAGCGGCAAGTTGGAGCGGCGCAAATTTTCCATCCTCTACTTGTGGAAAGGAATCCAATCATGTGTGGATCGCTTTGATCAATTTCGGTGGTGATATTCGATCACAGACGGCCACTCTCAACCAAAATGGTACATACACTTGCATTAGCTTTGATTGACTTTGCTAGTGTAAATGCATTACTTCCTTTAATGGTTTCGCCACACCTGATCCCCAATGAGCTCTATCAAATTGTTGTTCCACACGCGACCAAACATCCCTAATCTTCGTAAATACAAAAGTAACCAATGTCTGGCAAAGATCGGTTGCATTATGCCGAATATAGTACATATTTTCATTCAGACGGTTAAGCTCTTCCTGTACAATCGGACTTGTCGAGATTCCATGAGCGAGTGACCAAGAAGCTTGTTTTCTGTCGGCTGAGTCTATTACCGGTGTGAAAAGCAGTACAATGTGATGTTTCTCCATAAACGTTTGCACCCGCCAAGGCGTTATATTTGCAAAACGAGGTGCACCATCTGCATCGACTGATTCCGCGTTAAATCCGACCCTGGGTCCGTGCAGTTGTCGCAGCGCAACTTGGCGAAGAAGCGGGACATTAAACATCGAGCCAAGGTTTCTGAGCGGGTATAATCGATCCATATTAGAGCTAGCTGAAATATTTTCAAATCATACGTATATTGACAAAAAGACCGCCCCACTGATCAGTTAGACTTAAGTCCTATATGATTGAATGTGGTAACAAACCTATTGCGATGGTGAGCTGAGCAACAAATGCGTACGGATGGATGTGAGGATGGATGTTCATGTCCGCTGCCATACGGGCTTCACGTCTACGACGATAACGCTGCTGAGTCAACACGCGTCGTGTGTGCTCACGATCTGCAATGGACGCGTAGCGACCTATCACTGACTTGTAAAACCGGCCGTCGTCAGCTTGAAGTGTGTCCACTTCAGCGTGGCAGTTCGTCAGCGCAAAGCAAGTTCGAGTAAACGAGTCAATGGTCGATTCGTTCCACTTCAACGTGTTATGCGTTATTTTACAGGGCATGCAAGCGCAACCGACGAAGTTCTCTATTAGAACGCGGTCCGAGGAGACCTTCCCGTTGCGGACAAGCTCATTCGGAGTGAGCTCACCGGTCCTTGGCTTCTTCTTTGGATAGAGGCAACTCAGCATCGAGGCTGCACCTTGGTAGTCCTTGTCCGCTAACAAAACACAGGGATCCTGGTAATGACCGGAGCCTTCGCCGTTATCAGTTCCTGATTGCTTTTCTTCAACATCGCCTTGTGTTGGTCGAAATGATTAGTTAGAAATTTGATGTTAAACATCAATCCAGGAGGTGTTTTGAAAAACAAAACGCTCGATCCAGAAAAGCCACAGAAGCCTCCAACTTATAGCCGTACAATTTTGCTTGTTGGAGAAGTAGTGCTTTGACTCATTAAAGCGACCGGTAGGGCGGTCGGAAGGCTGAAATTGCACGTCCGTTGCGTACAACAGCTTCCGGTTAGTAGTTGAACGTGTTGCCGTTGGCGGGCTAAGAACCCATAGACGCCGGGCTAATGAAAACACGGTCGAGAACTGGCATCACCATGTCCAACACACGATGCATCAATTTTTCTAACGTTGGGGCCTTAAAGCCGAAGTCGATAGCATGTTTTTGCCACGTCTCGTGGTGCTTTGACATGTACAACAATACCATGAACGCGTCCTTTGGCGATTATCGCCCGCGGTCAGCCTTCCACTGGCTTGTAAGATCGGGCTCCACGTGGCTCCAGGCCAAATGGAACTCGGTCATCGTGAAGTTGGCCAAAGCCACTACCGCTTCCGATCCACCACTCTCAAAGTTGGCATCCAAGAACTCGGAGTCGGTCGTGCTATAATCATCTTCATCGCTAGTGCAGTCGGAGTCAGCGTGCTGGGTCCTGAGCGAGACGGCACAGCCGTTCTGCAGGTGGCCGAGGGGTATTTGGATTTCTTCTGGCCATCGCAGTAGGTTTCAAAGTGAGTAGATCCGAGTCGCTCTCGATAGAATGGTTGGTATGGAGCTGTTGACTGTTTAGTGGCTCAGAGCCGATCTACAACCGTTAAATACATTATAATTTAGCACTAACGATAAATGCAATTTCAATACTAAATCCAAGATAAATCCTTGTTTGTTGTTAATTGATCGATAACTGGTTTTAGGGTCTAATGGGTAAAACAAATGACGAGGCGTTGAAAACGGTCCATATAGTTAGATGTATGAAGGAGGAGTGTATTGAATGGATTAGTAGCTATTTCACTATCTACCAAGATGAAAGCTTACGCCGGCATATTCACCGACTTTTTCACCACCACAGATTCTCGTTTCGACGCAAGAACGCCGAGACGCGCGGTCTTAGTCGTATGGCGCGGACTAGTGTGCTACTTACCGTGTCGGTGGCATGTAAAAAGCTGCCACCGCTTATCATCTTTAGCGGGGTTGTCTGTAGTGTAAGAGCTACAAGGTTGGCGTCCGCGTAACGGTCCAGGCCAACGCCGGGATAAACGCAACGGTGTGGAACGACGGGTTTGGGGAGGCACTATATTGACGTTGAGCATCGTGCTCGTGCTCTACGTGGACAACTAGAAATTCCAGGCGAGCGCCGAGTCCCGAGGGCACATGGAAGAGTGAGGCACAGAACTGGTGCCTCTACCCACTTACACAACGTACGTGCTCCAGCCCCTGGGTGTGGGCTTCACGGACCCGTTCAAGAAAAATGAACTAACCTACGAGATGGAGCGCATGGCTCAGAGCCCCGACGCATCGCTGCGAGAGCGGTTAAAGATCCTGATAAACACGCCTGCGCAGATGCAAAGATAGGTTCCGGTAGTAGAGTCACAATAGCCTGCATGGCGATCAGCGAAACGTGCATCCAGCGAGCGTGGGCGAAAACTGGCTTGTAATGAAGCCATTTGGTTTGTTAACTGTGCAATTCATAAGCTAACGTAATTGGCCGAAATACTTGTTTTCATTCTTGTTGTGTCTGGTAAGATTTCTAAACTATAAATCCTGGTCAGAAAGGAGGAAAGTCCGACCCAGGACTGTGATCGAAGGACATCTTGTGTGATAGGATAGTGAAATTGTATTGAGCTCATTTCAGTACCTCTGATTTGGTGCGGGTTTCTTAAGGCTGACCAGGATTGACCAGTGCCCTGGAATTGCAGCTAGTTGACTGGTGTTACGACCCACCGTTCAAGGGTCAAGATAAAAAAGAACGGAAATATATTTGTGCATAACTCGGAACATATTTTGATTTTATAGACTATCGAAGCTACGTCTAAGAAGGTGATATTCCGCTCTTCTCCGAAGGCCGGCATTTCTGTACGAACAACGTTTCCCCGCGGTGCATCTCCCGGTTTGAAATAAAAATACACTAGGGGGTTGCCACAGGGAGTCCATGCTACATATACGTTTATATTCAGGTGTTCTAAGCGGAGAGCTACCAGAACGGGAGGCTCCTGCGTTGCATTACACCTGGGTGGCAAAAAGGCATTCACTCGCCTCACCTCAGTTTATGCGTAAAGCCACAACGACGCTATCTGGGTGTTTACGCTCACCCCCCGCTTTGAGTAGTACGCTGGAAGGTTAACAGCAAGCTGATCAGGCGGGCAATGCAACTGTTTGGCTGCTTCCTGCAGCCCGTCCTCTAAATTAAATGGTATCGTGGTCTTGTGTGTGTCACAACACGTGCTACGGATTGATCGACGGGCGCTCGTGGCCGTGGCCACCAGTGACATTGTCGTATGCCTAAAAAACAAGAAAAGAGAAGTGCAGGAGCATTTGATTCAACGACACGCTGCGACGAGACCAGTGCTAAGATGAAGCAGTTTTTGCTACAGCTAAAGCGCGTTATAATATTCCCTTATCTGCAGTGCTTGCTGCCGTAGTCACCCGCGTCGTTGAGGCGTCGATGAATGCCGCGCTCGGAGGGGCTTGCTGGGGCGTGACTGCTAGAAGGTGAATGGAGGGCTGAAAAGGTTAGGTTAGCTTGTGCTGATGTTAGTGGTGGTAAATGCTGCGTTTCCTCTTCGTACGTCCCGTTCGCGTTTCTTTTCCGCTCATGATTTTCTTCCCGCTTGTCGGTGTGCGTGTCGCTAATTTGTATCGCTTGCAGTGTCAGCCAGACATCCTGCAATCCAAGAGGCATGCCTTGCGTGGCCAGTTTCAATTCTAGTCCATCCCGTCCGATATTTCTTTGGTCGGCTTGAGTGCTATCTACATCTCCTGCCAGCTTCTGGCCTACAGCCTTCTGAATGGGGTCACCTTCTGCTCTCCACTTTCGCCGAGGGAAGAGGTAGTATTGTTGCAAGCCATTTCCGTATCGACATCTTTTTGTGTATTCCGCCCGTATTCATCCACGTGTTCATATCCGGCACTCACCTCGACACGCCGCTTTTAGCACCGGCTCTGAAGTAGCAGAGCGCAGCCGAGTGTAACTTCTGCGTCAGTGACCGTTACGAGTCTATTAGTACGAGTTCCTAGTGCTCCAAGGTGGACTTGAGCTAGCGCCGAACGGAGTTGCATCAGTTGCTTCCTCAGGGACACTTCCGCTGAAAGTGGTTACCAGGAATCGACAAAGACAGAGCTACGGGTCAAGCCACTGAATCCACTGTGAGTTCGTTGGGGCTTATTGGGCATTGACGGAAGCAATTCTCCGGGGGGCGTCTGCGATTTCTTTTGAACGCTTGACTAATTTGGTTGAGGAGCGTGCGCGTCCTGTCATCTAGTGACGACGTGTCAATCGTAGGAGCCAATATGGATGAAGCCGCGATGCAGCACGCGGGCAGGGTGCAGCAATGTTCGCCTCTTACGCGGCGATGATGCACGAGCAATATAAGTTCATGGCCCAGATATCCGAGCTGCAGCGCAAGAAGCCGGAAATCTTGCAGCAGCAGGTACTAACGACAGCCCCGCATCAGCAACAACAGCAGTTAAATGAGTCTCCAGCGCTCGACACGCCCGAGTATCGATCAGAAGGCATCACGATGTCCAGGTTTTCCGGGACGAAGAAGGATGACGTCAAACGACTACATGTTTAGCGCCAAGCTTTATTTTGAGTCCAAGAACATCAAGTACGGGGCGAATTCGCCACAGAAGCGCCCGTTTTTACTCTTAGCGGCCATTTTGAAGAGACTCCCGACTGCGGGGTATCGAGAGTACGTCGCGCATGATGGAAACGTCTTGCACTCGGTTACCCAGTTTGGGAAACCGCAGGCCAGCGAGGGCACGGCCCCAACATCACCTGCGCGACCAGCTGTTTTGTCTGCGACAGGTGAACTTTTCGTGTGTCGAGGAATATGTCGCGACTTTCAGAGGCATCATCTGCAAAGTAGAAGATATATCCGACTTCGACAAGCTCATTCAGGGCCTGCTACTCGAAATCAAGACAGTTCCGGACCACGACGGATTCTATATCCTTTGCTGTGATGTACGATTGAACACACCCTATCTCTTCGCGGCAGCACGGCAGACAAGACCACCAGTCGTTCCAACGCCGCTCATATCAGCAACCGTGACAGCGTAAAGAGGAGCAACTTACGCCGATGTAGATCGGCAATACTCGCATTATCTCACGTGACGGGTGCATGCGGCGCAATCTGTGCCTTTACTGCAAAAAACCTGGTCATCGTTGAGATGACTGCCCCATGCGTCAAGCTCGCAACAATACCCGAGGCTTGACTCGTCCGCTAAAAGGCCGCAATTAGTTCCGCGTTAACCAGAGCTCATTCCGCTGAATAAATTCATCTTGTAAAAGAAGAACTGGATTAAAGTGTCGGACAGTGATCCCGAAGGAATAGCTATTTCTACAATTTTTTAGCGCTTAAAGCGGGATTATTAATTCTAGAGACATCATTAATTCTGCAATTTTAAAAATTCTAAGACTAATTGGCTCAAGGCTATTTCCCCACCAACCGTGCTCATTGATGGTTCTCACGCGTCGGACAGTTTAGTGGGCTGCGTTCGAGCTCATTCTGACTTCTACAGTCTACCAGAAAGAGCACATCACTCCCACAGCCCTCGCACGCAAGCCCCACCCAAGTCAAGCCACATGCCGCTCAGGACTAAGGCCATCTAAAATCTGCTGTTCTCCGAAAAGGCGGCGGTTCTGTCTCAATGTACGACTTGCAGCAAAACCTACTCCAGCACTCACTTCTACACCAACCTCCTCACCATCTAAAGCGCCACCACCCGACCTACGAGATGGACGCTCAAGAAGCCGCGAGACGTCGCACCCTCTGCAACTACTTCTTGTAGTCGACTTACGCAGCCGCGACATTTTTCGGGGGCTCGAGTGGGTGATCACGATGAGGCTGTCCTACTCCCTTCATCAAGCGAAAGTTGGCGCGGCTAATGGCTAGTCTATCTCCTATTAGCGAGGAGACCTTGGTTCGGTACCTGGGTTTAGTTGCTGCCAAGGTGGAGACGAAGGTTGCCGTGTCGCTGCCCAAAACGTTCGACATCGTCTTAGATGGATGGAGTGGTGGGGGCATCTTTGCAGTCTATGACAACCGCACAACATCTACGACAACGGCTTCGGACAACTACTATAAAGATCTCGACTGCACTAGCCGTGAGTACGTTCTCTTGACCTTCTGCTCTCTGGACAACGAGGAAGACCTGAGCGCTCAAAGCCTTTTCGACTTAATTGCTGACACGCTCACGCGGTATGACAAGCTATAGGGCGCGGTCCTGATTGGTGAAAACGGTGCTGTCAAACAGACGGGCCGGCAACCCGCTAGTCGGCTGTGCCAGTCATCGCTTCAATCTGGTGGTCCAGGATTACCTCAAGTCAGACGAGCCGTTACTAGCTTAGCAACATGACCAAGCTGCGCACCGTCAAGGGTCGTGCGCTACTCCGGCGCGTTTACAACAAGGCACCACTGCTTCGCAATGGTACGCGGGGGTCAAGCACCTATGCTATGCTTGATCACTACGTCGATAGAGCCTGCTCTCAACTCACTGGGCCATGAGTCCTGGTCAAGTATGGCGTTCAGTCATTGCTTCTACGTCGAAGCGACAACGGGCGTGTCAAGACGCTGCTGGTCGATATGCAAACATTTGAAGCTTTCACGAAACATTGCAAAAAAGAGACGCTTATGCATCGGTGCGGCGTCTTCTCGATCACGTCATCAAATATTTGCCTGCAATAGAGAGTCGCCTGGGACCTCAAGCTCGCATAGTCAACTATCCTGAGCTTGAGACGGGCATTGTGAAACTCCGACGTCACGAGAGCCTCACTGTCCCACAGCGCCAAAGCATGCATGCCGGTCAAGGCACTGCTTACGAAGAAGCTCCTGCTGAGGCCGCATTTCTTGCCGCCGCATTCACCAAGCGCAAGACCACCAGGAACTCGTTTTATGGCGACACGGCGTACATACCCCCGACTTCAAACGCTTCTTCTCAAGCGTGAAGTTGATTTATACCGACGATCGCAAACGTATGGACGTGTCAATGCTCGAGAAGGTGCTGTACAGTGGGTACAAAAAGTGTACGTCCAAGACCATCGACGAAATGTGTCGGCAAACATCTCAACATGAATTCGTTGTTTGCGGCAACTTTGCCGCTATTGTGCAAGTGTTAAGGGAGACCTTTCGTGCTGACTGCAAACGCATCGTTGGTTCAGCCGTAGGGGTCATTTAGAAAAATGTATCCATGTTTGTGCGCCTAAAAGTCTAAGTCCAATTCTAAGGATTCACTTTCTGCTCCAATTGCGCTGTTTCCAGGCTGTTCTAATGCGTGCCTGGCACAGTGCCTCTCTCCTACTCGTTACCAGCACATCGCAGAAGTCTTAGTACTAGGTATGACCGCCACGATTGTCTTTGACCTGCTGCAGCCGTGTAGGCATCGACGGGTACAGCTTTTGAACCATGGCGGGGTCGATATCCTACCAAATGACTTGGATTTTTACCTTCATGTCCTCGATACTTGATGCAGGAGACTTGTGCAGCTCCTGCTTCACGTGAGCCCAGAGATACTCGATCGGGTTGAGATCTGGGCTCTTGGACGTTGACTTTTAGGGCACTAATTTTGGGTGCTGTAGGATATTTGGTCACATAGCTTCACACCAAGTTATCATATCGCGAAACTGAAGACTGCATGTAATTCGTTGAAATCAGGGCTCTCTAGAAATACCAGTTTTTCATTGGTCCAAACCATAACTCACCATTTTTTTCGAGGATTTGCGTCATTGGTTTGCTTGGACGTACACTTTTTGTACTCACTGTACTTGATATACAACCGCTCATTTTATGCCGTGCTGGTTGTTGAAGAGATTAGGCGTGAGCAGCGCCAGCGTAACTATACTTCATTGAATTATTAATTCTAACGAACCCGTCAATATAAAATTCCGTACTCGGGATCACTGGTGTCAAACAGCTTCTGCTTTCGCAAGCACGATCCAAATACTGGCTAATTCCAATCACACTTGGAGTGGCTGCATTCGAAGAACCCGCGCATGCTTATTCGATGGGTCATCGACTACCGGCTGATAAACGCAGGCTTAGACGTTGCAAGATACCTCTTCCGCACATCGAGCAACTATTGGAACGCATGGTATTCTCGATCATCGACCTCGCCAGCGGATATGATCAGATGCACATTTCTCCTAAGTCAACGGAGTACACGCCATTCAGAAAGCACCACGAGATATCATTGGAACGTGGCACCTATGGGTCTGGCCGGCATGCCGGGCACGTGGGCGCGTATGATGCGCAATCTGCTAAGCCATCTAATGTTCGTCGTCGTGTATCTTGACGACCTGTGCATTCTCTAGCGATCTATGGCCGAGCTCTTCGAGTGCTTACTGCCCGTTTGCGAAGTCCATCGTGCCAACAAGCTATATGCCCGTCTGGACAAGTGTGACTATGGCCAATTTCTAGGACAGGTGATGGATTACATGTGACGCTCGCAAGATTAGAGCATCACGGTGTGAACAGCCCATAGTGATATCAAGGACCTCCCGCCTTGCTTGGGTCTAGCCGATTACTACCGCCGCTTCATCCACCGTTATGCGACGCTGGTACTACCGTTGACTGTGAGCTCATTGGTCAAGAAGGATGTGACTTGAGAGTGGGATAACGCAGTGCCGAGCATTCAATGTCATCGAGGTCGCACTCCAGGGCGCACCAGTGCTTTGGCTGCCTGACTTTGACAAACCGTTTATCGTGACTACAGACGCCAGCCATGCGTGCATCGGTAGAGTTCTCTCTCAACACGATGGCAACAATCTGCTTTTGGGGTTCGTCAGCAAAAAACTGGGATCTCATAAGCTGAACTGGCCCGTCCACGAGAAAAAAATATTTGCGATCAAGCAAGCGCTCGTCCATTGGCGTCACTATCTTCATGGCGTCTCGTTTGAATTATACACAGATAACTCGAAGTACAAGTGGGTTATGCAACATCCGCGCCTGTCTGGTCGGCTGGCATGTTGGCTGGACTCACATCGCATAATCATCCTGGCGCTTTGAACGTCGTTACCGACTCGTTATCGCGCCTACCGAAGGCTCCATCAAGTCCGGGGGAGGGCCGAGCTGACCGCGAGTCTGATCCAGCAAGGTTTTTTATGTACGGCGTGTCCGTCGTCTCCGACATACACGAACATTCGTCAAGCGGCCTCTCGACGGGCCAAGGCAACGGAAACGCTACAAAGCATGTTGACGCGTGACCAAGCGGTGATGCTTGCCGTCACACAGCCCGTCTCGAAGTCGCGCGATGTGGTCGCGGCTCAGCGGCTCATGAGCTTGCACGGAGCATCGGCAAAAAGCTCACTTTAACTGGATACCCAAACGAAGAGGTAGTTTCAGAAGGCGTACGGCAAGGCTCCAGTCTTCAAGCAACTGTGGAAGTCAGGACGCACGGTTTTTTTTATTTACATATGTCCGGTGAGATTCAGATCCAACCTTTACGTTATGGTATACTGTTTCTCTAGATTTTATATCCAGAATCGATGGCAATGTGGTCAATGTTGCCGTGCAAAATGACATTTCAAGCTCAGAAGAATCGATGCCATTGATGTGAGGGAAGACCCTCATCAATCAAAAGAGACATCGATAATACGCTAGTGTGAGAAATATTAAAAATCAACTATTTAGCATGACGTTGGTATTTAATTTTGTCGCTTCGGTTAACAAGTACTTCCAGGTCAACATTATTTCCTTCCATGAATGGAGTACGAAATCATCCACGGGCTGATCTTCTTAAAGAGTACCGAAAGCTTACGTCGGCTTTGCTTGCCGTCCCATCTACAGCTTCAGCTGGACGTAATCCTTAACGTGCATGAATCTGCCATCATCGCACACCCCGGAATCCGACGAACGCAGCTTACAGCAGCTTTGAGCTTTATCTGGTCGAGCGTGGACCAGGATATCAAAGCTACGTCCAAAGTTGCGAGTCGTGTATGAGGTTCAAGTCGAGGACGGGGCGGAAGTCTGCGAAACTACAGCCGATTCCACTGTCAGAAGCTTGTCGGGAAGTCGTCTCGACAGACTTCATTACGCACGTGCCGGTTACCGATGCCCTTGATGATTGGTCGTCGATAAGCTGTTGAAGCGTCTAGCCCACATCCCGACCCATACCACAAACGGCGCAGGACACGGCGAAGCTGTTTTTCAACAATGTCCATCAGTAGTACGGAATCCTGTCCACCCTTATCTCCGATCGCGAACCAAAGTTCACGTCGAAGATCTGGACGGCGCTGATCGGCCTAATCAAAATCAAAACGGTGATTACTACTGCGCACAGATCGGGCAGACTGAACGCTAGAACAGGACGCTCGAAGCCTATCTGCGCTGGTCTATTTCGTACAATGGCAATGACTAGTATAAGCACCTACCCATGATTGAGTATACACATGTCACTCCTCGAAGCAGTCGTCGACACCGGGCGTCAGCCCAAGAACCAGTTAGGTAGAGCGGAAGGTGTTCAGCCGGTAGCGCAGACTCGAGTGAAGAATGCTTCTCGGTGCGTTCAGCACCAACAAGAAGTGATTGAACGTGCTCGTAAGAACCTTTTTGGACGAACAGGAGGCTCAGGAGGAGCTCTACGATAAACGCCGTGCCATGAACCCGTTCAAGGTCGGTGATTTGTGCTTGCTGTCGACACAGTACCTGAAGCTTTTGTACGCCACTGCGAAAACGACACACTGTTCACAGAAAATCGTTCCACGTTTCATCGGCTCGTACACCATTTCAGAGCTTTGAGGTAACGTGGCGCTACTGGACCTGGGCGTAAGGTTCTGCATGTACAAGAGCAGAGCAATACAACATCGTCAGTCGAGGCCGCGCACAGAGAGCCTGAGTCGCCACCTGCATACTTATCATAGTTGTGCAAGAACCCTCAGGTATACGGATACCGCCGCAAAGAGATAAAACTGTTCAATTCAGTTTCTAATTTACCTTCAAACCGAAAAGTCCAATCAAAATCCTTACAGTAATTAGTTCAATTTCGCACTTTAATTTGTATGTTTGTTGTAGGGAGGCGCCCCAGTTTTGCGCTGGTACCGGGAGGCGACTACACCCACACTTACTCGCCCGTTGCAAGCATGAACACGATTCGTGACTTCCTTGCGGTTTGCTGCCAGCGTCACTTCCTTATCCAGCAATTCGACATCGAAACCGCCTTTCTCAATGGTGATCTCGACGAAGATGTGTACACAGAGCCACCGGAGGGAGTGCGAGTGAGTGCCTGCGGGTATGGTCTGCCAGTTGCGACGAAGTCTTTACGGGCTAAAACAAGCAGCTGCAGTTTGGTTTAAGACGATTCGGGCTGTCTTCTCTCAGCTTGGGTTTTCCCTGTGTCGCGCAGACCCCTGCCTTTTTGTCCGGCACGATCGCGATGGTGACGATGGTGCAGCACCGGTATTCATTGTCCTGTATGTGGACGATTTACTGGTTGGCGCACAGAATGAGCAACAAGTTGAAGTCGTCCACAGCGCACTTGCTGCGCACTTTACGGTCAAGTCGCTGGGTGACGTGAAGTTTGTACTCGGCATGGAAGTTAACTACCATCGGAACAAGAGGGAGCTGATTATCAAGCAGGAACAGTTCACTGCACGTCTCCTCGAACGTTTCGGTCAAGAGGGCGCGAACGCAGTGTGAAACCCTATGGTGCTCGGTCAGGATCTTACTCCTGATGATAGTCACACCCGATTTGACAACAAAACCAAGTATCGCGAGCTTATTGGGTCAATGCTGCGCATTGGGAATGCTACGCGGCCTGACATCAGCGTTGCTCTGTCAACACTACCTCCGTTCTTGGAGGATCCACGTGAGATGCACTGGCACAGGGTCCTGCGATACCTGAAAGGAACAGCTACGGTTGGCATCCGATTCATGAAGACTGGTCTCTCGGTGTGCGGGTTGAAGACTTTTAGCGACGCCAACTGGGGTGGAGACAAGGCAACACGGCGCTCAAGTTCCGGAGTTCTCATCTTGATGTGCGGTGGACCTGTTGTGTACAAGAGCAAAGGCAAGCAACCGTCGCGCTTTCCTCTGCTGAAGCAGAGTACATGGCGATGGCGATGACGACGCAGGAAGTAGTTTGGCTGCGGTTCCTACTCGGGGAAATGGGCATCAAGATGAACGCCCCAACTTAGTCGCCTCGTTTGATGATTGGTCGGAGCTCGGGGACGGGTGTCACGAGCGAGCGCA
>JAHQIV010001013.1:2196-14352 GCA_030463285.1 Phytophthora europaea
GCCCCCCGCCACTCTGGAAGAATCTTTTGCCCTCGCGCTACGCGAGGACTACGTGGTGGCGTCATCGTACGCAAGGCCGATGCCTGCGAAGATTCACTCGTCGGGGCCCGAGCCCATGGAGATCGACGCCGTCGAGGCGTCGCAGCGCCAACAGTGGCCGCCCTCGGGTCGACGACGAGGTGGTCGAGATGCCCGTCCGATGATCTGCTTCCGATGCCGGAAGTCCGGACATCGCGCGGCAGTGTGCCGAGCGCCGGCCCCAGTCATCGCGCACATGGAGCATGCTGCGTCTGACGAGAATACCCCGGCCGCACAACCAAAAAACGGCTGGGACCAGTAACGGCGGGGGGCCCTACTTGGAACGCAGGTCCGGGTCCCCCGGTGGCAACCCGATCTTCTAGCCCCTCTGTGCTTTACGCACACTTTAATGCCACCACTGTCAGTGGCGACTCGAGACTGATCATCGTCCGTCTTTATGTCGCCGGCGCTCGGCGACCTCTCCGCGCGCTCCTGGACTCAGGCGCGACGAACAACTTCTTCCGAGCTTCGTGCCTGTCGATTCTCCCCGCGGGCATTCCCCTGCGAGACCTTCCTGGAGATGTTGTTGTCAAGCTTGCGGATGGGAAGCCTCGCCGTGTCACACGGCGAGAGGTGTCGTTACCGTACACGTTCGATGGTTTTCACAGCAACGACAACTTCATCGTCTTCAAGATGAACTACGCGTTTGACTGTATCCTGGGCATCCCATGGTTGGTTCGGTATCAACCCGAGATCGACTGGCTGGCTCGGTCGGTCAAGCGACGTCAGGACTTCGACGTGAGCGAAGTCTTCACGCACCTCTTGGTCGCGCCAAGACATTGGCCCCATGTCACAGTCGTGGACGGGGCATCCACGACGCACGTTGTGCGCAGAGCGAGCGATTGCCCTCTTTGCACGATTTGCGCGGTGCTGCTGATTGGTAACGACGATGAAGAGCCCGCGCATGAGCGCGCGAGCGAGAGGCGAGCGGTTGAGCAACCGTGGCTCCCGCGGATGACGGTTGAGCAGAGGTTCCCGTATGTGAATGCGGCGGTTGAGCAGCGGCTCCCGCCTACCAACGCGGTCGAGCAGTGGTTCCTGCATGCCAACGAGGCGGTGGAGCAGTGGTTCCTGCATGCCAACGAGGCGGTCGAGCAGTGGTTCCTGCATGTCAACGAGGCGGTCGAGCAGGGGCTCCCGCCCAACTTCGAGGCGATTGAGCAGGGGCTCCCGCATGATGATGCCGCGGTCGAGCAGGAGCTGCCACCGCGCGCAAACGTCGCGGTCGAGAACGAGCTCTCGCGCCTAGAGGAGGGTGAAGCCTCGTCCAGCGAGAGCGACACCTCAGTCTCGAGCAGGGGCTCGAGATGCACGAGGACGTCCCGCCGATCGCGGAGGCGATTGAAGCCTCGCCGTGCCCGAGTGGACCTGCCCCCAGCCCCGACTGAGTCGGTCTGCACGGTCAATTACGTGGACGGCGCCCCCAACCGCTCTCGTGTCATCTAGGTCGCGAGTCAGCCTCGCGACGCCAAGTCCATCACGAGTCTCCTAGGCCTCTCCTGGAAGAAATTCCTCCGATATCTCGAGGCCGGAGACATCGAGCAAGTGTGCCTGATCACCGACGCTGACTCGGTCCCCACGCGATCAATTCCGTGGACGCGGCCGACAGGTCGTCGCGCCCGAAGAGCGCTTCGCTGCGCAGTCTTGGGAGTCGCTGAAGGCGTCGGCCAATCCGATCTACGAGACGGCTCGTGAGTTCGCCGACGACTTTCCCGACAAGATCCCTGCGGAGCTGCCAGCAGACCGTGGCGTGCGCCACGAGATTGATCTCGTGCCTGGTTTGAAGTACTGCGTGACACGGCAGTGGTCACTGCCGCGCGACCAGGTCAAGGCCATTGACGACTTCTTCGAGGGTCGCTGGCAAGCCGGCGACGTCCCCGAGAGCATCTCACCGCACTCAAGCCCGACCTTCTGTGTGAAGAAGGTCACCGGCGGATGGCGCATCATCCACGCCTTCAACAAGCTGAACGACGCCCCCATCCAGGCGCAGACTCCGATCCCCCGCAAGGACATGGTACTGGACTCCATGTCGGGCAGCGTCATCTATAGCGCCATCGACCTGACCGATGGCTTCGATCAGATACTGATGCGAGAGAGCGGCATCCCTCTCACGGCCGCCAGCACTCCCAGCGGCATGCTCTGGGAGTGGCTCGTCATGCCCCAAGGCCTGAAGAATGCACCGGCGACGTTCAATCGCATGGTGTCCCATGTTCTTCGCCCGCTCCGTGACTTCGCACCGAGTTACTTCGATGATATCTTCGTCCACAGTCGCGCTGAAGGATATCTCAGCGCGGTCGAAGTTCATGTGCGGCACTTGAGGCAAGTCTTTCAAGTAATGAGAGAGAACAAGCTGTATGACAACCTCAAGAAGTGCGTCTTTTGCGCACCGGTGATTCCGGTGCTTGGTTGTTGCGTGAGCAAGAATGGAGTACGCGCTGACCCAGAGACGATTTCGTCTATGTGTTCATGGCCTACGCCTACAAGTCCCACTGAGCTTCGTCAGTGGCTGGGTCTAGGGTTTGCACAAGTACACGAAGGACTACGCTGGATTGATCCAGCCTCTGTCGTCTTTGCTGAAGAAAGACGCTACGTGGTCGTGGCGCCCTGAGCACCAAGCCGCGTTCGACTCGGTGAAGAAGAGCTTGGCGTCAGCGCCAATCCTGATGCTTCCAGACGACTCGAAGCCCTTCCATACCGTGTGTGACGCTAGCGGTATCGCTATCGGGTGTGCGCTCATGCAGTTTGACGATGAAGGTCGTGAGCGGGTCGTGAGCTACCAGTCACGACAGATGAAGCCGGCGGAGCGCAATTACCCCGTCCACGACAAGGAGCTCCTTGCGATGCGGTACGCTCTGATCAAGTTCAGAGTGTATTTGCTAGGCGAGCAGACGTTCGCCGTGTACACGGATCACGCATCGCTGTGGGCAGCGATGATTCGTCACACCTGTACCAGCGCATGGCGCGCTGGTTGTCGTTCTTTGCCGAATACAACTTCGTCGTACACTACAAGCCGGGCAAGAACAACATCCTCGCCGATGCGCTGTCTCGGCGACCAGATTATGACCCTCGGACTGTGCTGGGTCGTCAAGTGATTGACGACGAAGACGAAGATGATGCCCATTGTGCTGTGTGCGCAGCGTCAGGGATCAACCTGACGAACGTGGCCCCTGAGATGGATCTGCGCGACGTGATCGTTGCGGCGTACGCAGACGACGCGGTCTACGCCGGCATCTTGGCGTACCTCCGCTCTCCCAGTGACGAGACACTAGGGGCACTGTCGCGCAACACGCGCAACCAGATCGGCCGCTACCACCTTGACGGCGATCTGTTGTGCTACAACATCGACCAGTTCGACGCTCCTCGAGTCGTCGTGCCCAACGACGACGACCTACGAGCTCGGATCATCCACGAGTTCCATGACAGCCACATGGGCGCGAACTTGGGCCGCGAGAAGACCTTCGCGGCTGTGTCACGCGACTTCTACTGGCCTCACATGTACAAGTGGGTACGCAAGGGGGTTCGCACATGCGAGACCTGCCAACGGGTGAAGCCGTCGAAGTCATCGCAGGCTCCCCAGCGGCCGCTGCCGATTGCGACTGAGGCCTGGCGGTCGGCCTCCATGGACTTCAACTTCGGGCTCCCGCCCAATGCCGAAGGTCGAACTGGTGTCTTGGTCTTCGTGGATCGGCTCACGAAGATGGTGCATCTCATCCCTGTGAGCGACACGGTCACCGCGGCCGAGACCGCGGCACACTTCATCGACTGCGTCTTCCGTCACCACGGCCTGCTTGAGTCGATTGTCTCCGACCGCGATCCACGGTTCACGTTCGCGTTCTGGTCCATCCTCTTCCAGCTACTGGGTACGAAGCTGTCGATGACGACGGCAGCACATCCGGAGACGGATGGCCAGACGGAGCGAGTCAACCGGGCCCTCGAAGACGTTCTTCGAAGCTACGCGACGTCCTTCGCGAGTTGGAGCTCCTTCCTACCCCTGGCTGAGTTCGCACTCAACAACGCTGAGCATGCGTCAACGGGTCTGACGCCATTCTTCGCCAACAACGCGCGCCACCCGCGCGTGCCCGCTCTCATCGCCGTGGGCCACCCCACGGTGCCTCGTGGCTCCACTCTGGGTGGGGATGAAGATGATGTGAACGACATGACGAGTGCAGCTCACGAGCCCGTGACGCTGAATGCGGTCACCCGCTCCCAGAAGAAGAAGGCTCTTGCGACGCCGAGCACCTCAGCGTCCCTTCTCGCAGCATGGGCTACGCGTACCCTGATTGATCATGGTAATGCCGATGCTCCAGTCGCTGCCAACTACGCGCCGAAGTCTCCGGCGCGCCCGGTCGATAACGCCGCTGTTTCGGAGTTTGTGCTGCAACGCCAATCGATCGCCCGGTTTGTGGGAGACGCGCTGCAAGACGCAGTGGATAAGCAGGAGGAAAACGCTGACAAGCGTGGGCGCAAGAACATGGCTACATTCAAGACAGGAGATCAAGTTCTCCTGTCGGCTGACGACATCCGCTCATCAGCTGTCAAGAACCTTGGCGCGAGCAAACTCGCGCCTCGTATTATTGGTCCCTTCAAGGTCTTGTGCCTGACGCTTGGTGATGTCGAAGCGCGTGCGCACAAGCTCCGGCCGCTCACGCATCGTGAACAAAGCGTATGTCCCGCGTAGAGATTGAACCCACGTGCACCAGGATGGCATAGTGCGTGCTTGCGCACTGCACCACGCCGGTGACTGACACCGGCGATGAAGATGTCCAAGCTGATCCTGTTGGCGCGTCGATTCGAGTCGACGGCCCTGTATCCTCACGTCGGAGGGTCGCGTCGAAGAGTTGTGCTGCGCTGATCGCCATCTTGGGTCTCCACACTCACCGGGGCGCTACTCTCCGTGCTCGCGCTCGTCGCCGAGCGCCGTGTCAGTCGTCCAAGCTACGTCGGTCGCCGACTGCCGTGTTCGTCGTCCCATGGTTGTCTTCAGTTGTTTTCCAGGGTTCTTTGCGCTTACGTTGCGTAAGCGCAAGTTTGAGAGGAGGGTGATGTAATGGGCCCTCCATTTACATAAGTAGGTAGATCTCTTACAGATATTGCATAAGTAGGCACAGCAGCACACGGCTAGCATGTGCTGACATGTCATCATCTGCTTGGCTGAAAGTGGGGGAGCCAGACCCCATTCCAGCCAATCAGCTGTGGACCTGCATTTGAGTGGTTCACATTAGACCACGGGCCCCCGCCCTGGTCCTAATAATCAAACAGTTGATTTTACTTCGGACTAAATACTTGGTCTCAGTATTACTGAGAACTGGACGCTTCCTCACCGCTACGTGTAAGCTAGTGACGGGTGCTCACTAGGCCCGTTACAGTGTTGCTTGCTGGACGTGCTGCTGCTGATTGTGCTACTACTCGGTGTGCTGCGTACTGATCGTGCAGTGTGCATCGGAGCTTAGCATGTAATACTAAATTTAACATGTGTATTACTATTAATATTGTGCAAGTGATTTACTTAGATGCTGTACTCTCCTGCAACAGCAGGTCCTCCTTCCTATACATGCGTGCATTAAAGCGGGCTGATCTTAACGCAGTGCAGATCTTTTCAGTGTCCAGCAGGAGCGATTGGTTGCCTTCCAGGAATGCCTCAACTACGCGCCTAATGAAGTAGAGCATGAACACCCCACAATCAGTCTGATTGATTTGCATTGGGCGAGTACGAATGCCTCGTAGGACAAAAGCTGCTACGTGCTTGTCTGGGTACTTGTGCTTGAGCTCTTCGTCGAAATATCCCACAACCGTTTCGACTGTTTCGATCCTTGAAATGCCGAGGGAATCGACGTGGACGATGCATCTTCTCATCTTCTCTGTCGTGAGCAATGGGTTCTGCACTACCGCAAATGTCCAGTGATATCGCATAAAAATTGGCATCACCACGTGGTCGTAGAGCTCATAGGGAAATGTAGCAGTGACTACACTAAGGTTTTTGTACGCGGTCTTCATATCACGCTTCGCACTTTTAATTCAGCAAAAACGTGCGCATACACACATGCGTCCATCACGAATATCCTTCCATACGCAGGGATGTGCTTTCGGATGTAGAAGGAGATAACCACATCATTGAGTCATTCTTCATCCTGCAAGGTTTTGATATCTTTGTCTTGAACTGCTAAGCGTGTGCTCGGCTTTCCTGGTATAAAGCACGGAGTCTGCGTTTCACAGACAATAGTTGCCGGATCCAGAATTTCCCCCTCAATTGCATGGGCCTCGGACTGGTCGTTATCATCCAGCAACGATATTATCTCTGACGCGTTGGACGTTTCGGATAAACTCGACACTGGCACCTTGGCTGCTTCGGGCAAACTCGACACGGGCGTCGTGGGTGTTTCGGGCAAACTCGAAACGGGCGCCGTGGGGTTTTCGGGCAAGCTCGACACCGGCGCCTTGGGTGTTTCGGGCAAACTCGACACGGGCGTTCGGGCAAACTCGAAACGGGCGCCGTGGGTTTTCGGGCAAACTCGACACGGGCGCAGAGGGGGTTTCGGGCAAACTCGACACGGGCGCCGTGGGTTTTTCGCGTAAGCTTGACACGGGCGCCGTGGGTTTTTCGGGCAAACTTGACACGGGCGCCGTGGGTGTTTCGGGCAAAACTTGATACGGGCGCCGTGGGTGTTTCGGGCAAACTCGACACGGGCGCCGTGGGTTTTTCGCGTAAACTCGACGTCTTCGTCTTGGACTTCTTGAGAGGTGGTTCACATACAGTAGCGCTGGACGTCGTTGTATTTTGAAAGATACACCCACCCAGATTGTGGCGCTTGATGAATCGAGTAACCCACGAGCTTTGAGCTGGACCCGAACGCTCACTGAAATGAGGGATCGTGTTCACACCAGCAGCGGTAACATCACTCCTTGACATTCCCTGGCCCATGTTGGCTCGTGTGATGATCTCAACAAGTGCGGGCTAGTACGCGTGGGTCGGTGCAGCCTTTCCGGGCGGAGCTGCCCGCTTCGATAACGGGTCGGCCGGTGAGGAGAACAAATCTTCTTTCGATGCCATCCGTCCCAAAAATGTTGTGCGCAAAACTTGAATTCACGAGAAGCCTCCGTAGCACCCCAGCCTTCCTCTTCACACTTGATCAGCATTTCAATATTTTCCGCGAGTGAGTACTGCGTAGCGTCCGACATCTTCGCCATCTTGTCTGTCTGTTTAAGAAATGAGGTGAGGTCACTATTTCGGGTAAACGCGACAGTACCTCCCGGAATTATATTGGTAGATAATTGCATGTCATTGGGCACGCTGATTGGCCTAAACTAAGTTCGTCTAAGTACGGTGCAATGATTGGGTGGTCTATACAAAATCATTTTTCGTTTCTCCACACCGTGCGCGCTGACTCGCTTCCAATGCATGACAATACATTCGGCTACTCTCGACAGTGTTTCGGCTATTCTCTACATTGTTTCGGCTATTCTCGACATTGTTTCGGCTATTCTCGACAATGTTTCGGCTATTCTCGACAATGTTCGACTATTCTCGACATTGTCGGATTTGAGATGCCTCACACGTGACCAATTACTGACAGTAGTGCTTCTCACGGTTCGGAGCTACACTGATGAAGGTAAAACGAGCCAATCAGAGCGTACCTGCAGGATGCCTTCATTGGACCGTTTTTATCGATTTTACCTACAGCGTCGGACGCTGCAGGTCACCGGCAGGTGATGCAGATACTTCCTGATTGGCCAATTTGCATCTCCCGTTGGGACCTTCCATTTCGACACCGGAGCCGGGCGTGAGCCTTTCATTCTGCGGCTCACCTTCTCCTCGATTACTTAGGGCGTGACGTTCAAGCATACACGGCAGGTGTCAATTGACGCCTGCTCAACTACCAGCAACGCAATGTAGCGAAACCAGTCACACGCCGGTTTGTGATTGGTAGAAATTATTTTATCAAACATTCAGACTCCCTCACGGTTGCCAGGTTGGAGGATATCCTTGATTGGCTAGTCAAACCTACCTGCGTCCTGCAAACCTCTGAACCGTAAGAAACACTAGTATGTCTTGTGTGTCTGCAGGTGCTGGATCTTGAATCCGCTCAGCACCGAGAAGGTTTCTGTAAGACGCAATGTGTGCATCAAGACCACCCAAGCGATGAATCTGGCGCATCTCGCAGAGCATCCAGCTGCCTTAGCATTAATGCCACGACCCCGCAAGTACTCAAGCACGTTTTGCTCAGCAAGACGACCAGTTTCCAACACCCGGTCTTTGAAGTCTTCTGCATTCTCTTGTAGCCGGAATCCATTTACGAGGAAAAGCTTCATGAACGCAACGATGTAGCGCAGCTCGGATTTCTTCTTCCTGTCGGACGAGCTCCATACGCGAGGTTCTCGTGTGTACCATTCAAACCACGCCGCCGACAGGTTTGTAGCTGATTTCCTCCTGCGTTTGGGTTTTGTTGCTTGATTGGTTTCTTGATCTGACGTGTCTTGAACTTGCTCTTCTTTAGTATTTCTTTCGGTTCCTTTAGCTTTTAACAGTGCGGCTTCGACGATCGTAAGACGTGCAGATAGGTTCTTGTTCATGGCGATAAGTTGTTCAACACCAGCTGAAAGGTGACAGTGCTGGCATGCATCCGTCTTCTCTTGATGCTCGGCTTGTTCTTGATCAGGTTCCGCCGCCTCCCGGTTTAAAGCCACAGACCAAGAAAGCATGTCTGCAATCGGAATACCAGCAGCATCCAAGCACTCTTCCATGCGTATGACGACTGAGGCAGTGGGTTCGAGTGCCTTGAGCTGCGGGTAGTACCGGACAATGTAAGCGGAGAGTACACTGAGAACCTTGCTACTCACATTCAGTCTTTGTTCTTGGAGGAACTGAAGAGGAGTTCTTGCAAGTGTTCTATTCCCGTGTAGAGTGATCCAGCATAGCAACATCGATGACGGTCGGTGATGCGTCGACTTTCCAGCCGCTCAGCCCCCGAGCCACCTTCCTGTCTTCACGTGGTGTGTTGAAGACATAGGCAAAACCCTTATTGGTGTTGCTCATACCCCAAGCTCCTCTATCAAAAATCCACTGCGCAGCCAGTCTGTCGTCTCCATTCGCATGTTGTGCATCTCCGCGACGAAAGGGATGTGACGTTAAGTCAGTTGTAGCGCCCGCGGCTTCACTCACTCGCTTTAGCATCATGTTGACGTACGCTTGGACACCATCCTCGCCACGCGACTTTGCCTTACCGGCCGAGTCCTGTGTGGTTGCAGGTCTAGCGGGAGTGACAACCGGAGCAGGAGAGGACAGCGGGATGGCAGGTGACGACGTCGTGACGCTCAGTTCCCCGGCTTCAACAGCAAGAATGTCATGTAGCGGTACGCCAGGGTCCAGTGGGTCTGCTTCTTGAGAAACCAACTCCGGCAGCTGACCGAGCAGTGACGCGCACGGAGTATCCTGCATCATTAACGCAACCCCAAGCGTGTGCAGAGGGCAGGTAATGAAGTCTTCTTTGTCAGGTACCAGCGTGAGACCTTGTTCTTCTGCTGTCTTGACACGGAGTAGCCCCAGGTAGAATACTCCGTCAGCTGACACTGACACGTGTTGTTTCTGGATGTACCCGAGGTCCGAAGACCGACCAAAACAGTGCCACATTAGACACGCAAGAGCAGCATCTTGATAGTCTGTGTTTACCCGAGCTGTTCCGTACACATAGCGGATTAGAGCGCGTAATCCTCTTTCGTGCAAGGAGGAGCCTTGTTAACAAGACCCCCTTTTTCACGTTTTAAGCAATGCTTGTCTAGCGTCTTTCCTTGCTTTAGCAAAATCAACTCTGTACGCACGCGAAGGTGTAGATATTCGTCGAATAGCCAAAGCTTGACGTTTCTATAGTATGAGGTCGCAGTGTTGCGAGCAAGCTTACCTTTCTTACCTTCGCTTGTAGCAAGATAATATCCAAAGCGATCCATCGTTGCAGCTAGACGCTTGCCGGAGGTGTCCGTGAGAATGCTAGCTAGGACAAAATCCATGCTCACACCCTCGCTCTCCAGCATCCTTTTAAAGGAACTAAGCGCCGTTGTGCGCGCCTTCTGAGTGTTTGTCGGCACGAAGGCCGAGAGGCTCATGGCTGCGTTGGATCTACTTATGAAGTGAGCAAGATCCAAAAATGAATGGGCCTCTTAACTTAGGAAACTTCCTTGTTTTGTGAAGGGTGAAAATATATAAAAATATGGCTTCTACCTGAAATTTGTATTGATATATCCATATTTGTTTCAGCTTCCGACAAATATTTGTCGGAAGCTGTCGGAAAGACACCCCTTCAGCAACTCGAAGCTATTGGCTAAAATATGCAGTTCAAGTCATTTGATTGGTCAGGATGTAACTGGCTTTAACAAGGGGAAACCGAGATGTCGGAAAGACGCGTATATTCATTCATACCGTGTAGGTTCGGACAATCTCTGTCCGACAACGAAGACTCGGACAAACTGTGGGAGTTGCCGTGGCCTTGGGGAGGTGGCCGCCCTCGAGGCCAGCGCCTTCATCAGGTCGAGCTCGACGCGGACGTCGACGAGGACTGCGACAAGGACGTGGAGGCGGACGGATTAAGCGTTGAACGCGCAGGTAATCGTGCGATGGATGGCATGTACACATAATGTGGGAAATACATTAACATTAACTGTTTACGTGTTATGCTGTGTATCGTGTAGCGGTTGTGGGAGGAGAAGGTGAACAGTAGCTGCAGGAGAGCCGTCAAGGACGAGACCTTCGGCACATCGGGGTGCTGAAAGCCTTCGATTTCTTGTTCTTTGCGTCCAGAAAAGCATGAATTACTTCCTCTGCCTCCTCTCCTGAGTTCAAGATCCGCGCTTTGGACGAGCTGTCAGTCCCCGTAACATCGTACCCCCGCGGTAAGAATATGCGCATGAAAGCTACTGTCACTTTCAACTCGTGATAACGTCTGCGGTTATGCTTGGGCTTCCATGGCAGGCTACTAAACCACTCGTACCAGACAGCAGTGAGAGATTTTGGGCTCGAACGCCTTTTTCGTGCCGTCGTCCCCGCTCCCGAACCTGCCGCTGTGTCTACAGCGTCTGCCACGCCCGCGGTAACAGTCGGTTTGCTCAGCGCAGAGCACCCGTCCTCCATTGCCGCCTTCCGCTGCCTCAACTCGTCAAGTTGCGACGAGAGACTGCTGATCATATCCATTTGCTGCTTGATCAGGACGGTCTGCTTTTCTACAACGCCATTCACGGACAGCGGCGCGGCTTGTTCCTCTGGCGAGGCCACTTCATTCGCTTGATCAGGTCACTGTGCATTGTTAATGACCAACTTGCCAGTTCAGGTTCGCTGATGCCATGCTGACGGATTATTCGTTGTACGTGCCTGATGTAGGGACCTTCCGGTGACAGCTTCAACATGTCGTGGTAATGCAAAATTGCAACAGCCATCAGGCCTCAATCACATCGTCTCGTAGGTTTAGCGACTCCGCGAATCCAAACGCACATGAGAAGAGTGAACCTTGTAGCTGTCGGACCTTTTTGGCTACAACTGGATCGAATACGCGCAGCGTTGGCAAACAGGGCTCCGCTTCAGAGTCCCAACCCGCTAAGATCTTGCTCACCTGCTGGTCCTCTTGTGTCGTACTGACGATGTAATTAAATGCCTTGCTTACTGATGTGATGCTCCACCCTCCTCGATCTAATACCCATGGAGTGCTTACTTTGCTGTTCCCGTTGGCGTTTTGAGCTGCACCCCGCCTGATGGAGTGAGATGACAATCCACTCGTCAACTCTATGCCAGCCAGGGAGCACATTGTGATCCACTTCTGCAGAAGGCGATTGACGTAAGCTTGAATGCCAGGCACACCGATCTTTTTTTCGAGCGAGCGCCGCTCGTGCTATCATTTTCATCTGACTGAGAAGTCTCCTGTGGTGCCTCCAAAATCTCGCGCGACGATCTGCTTGGGACTGGATTAACGTCGATCATTTCGGATCCTTGTGGCAATTGATCCAACAGGAATTGGCTAGGAGATGTCTGCAAAATCGTTGCGACTGCAAGAGCATGCAAAGGACACGTCACAAAGTTGCCGAAGTCATAGAACAGAGAAG
>JAHQIV010001014.1:0-14344 GCA_030463285.1 Phytophthora europaea
TTGAGGTATCCGGGCGCAATACAATAATGGCCGAGGATTGCATTCATTATTGCATTGTAAACACAATAATGTTACATGATTTTCCCATTGTTATTGTATTGTAACAAGCCCCGCAAGCGGGGCTTTTTGCCCAGTGAACGGCGGGGCACACGTGAGATGCCCCCTCGCGGGGAGGTAGCTCAAGCTAATAGTTAAGTGAAGTATTCAAAATGGAAATACCATATAATATGTAAAAATCGGTCAGAAAATGAAAATCCCTCCTGGGAATGGATGTCATGGTCCTCGAATCCCCAAAAGATCCACTTTTAGGAAGAAGAAAGCGCCTCGCTGGGCCAATACGGCAGCTGTGAAGACATGCTTGGCCTCATAGAATAACTATGGGCGAGACGGCCTAGCCACCTGGCGTGAAAGCGCGAGCAACGAACGCATTTACAAATATGAAGCCGGCAATTTGGCTGGATTCGGCGAGCTTACTTTCACCCTCCTTCTATAAGAATTTATCCCCTACCTTTAAAACCTTATATGTTACCGAAAATACACCAAAAGTTGCTGATTTTCTGTGTAAAAGCCAGTTTTGTACTGTGGATTTTTTGTTGCTGTAGCACGATCCATGCGGCTTAGTCTCCTATTATAATAGCGCGCTAGCGTCATGCGCAGCAGCAACACCGCATGCAGATCTGTCGTCGTGTTATCAAACCGCGGCACAACCGAAAAGAGTATCCGAATTGGTGCCTTCGATCTGAAGACTCTTCAGTGAAGAGGACATACTGACCGGTTTCCAGGCTAAGTATAACACGGCAAAGCTCATAACTGTTGACATGCTGTCACTTCTGCTGTGTGTGTGCGACGTTCCTGTAAATCTAGGGGTCCACGAGATTAGGTCTAATCGGTACAAGTACCTTTAGGCAATTTAGGACCATAAGCGCAAAAACCTTTATTCTATTATATATATAGCATATACCTGTTGCATGTAATATCAGAGGTATATCATAATAAGTGATCGCACATCTCGTCGCGATCGATGTTTGAACGGAAGTGATTTTCACGTGTTTCGAGCATTTCCACCGGTCAAAGCTAAACCAAAGTTAAAAGTGGACATAGTCAGCCCACGCTGAATTCCGATCAATTTATGCAGCTCGACAAAAGCCCGACCAAATCAAATTTGATCGCCATACAAAGATCAAGTGACGCCGACTATCCACTAGCTATATTGGACCTGTGGATAGCCCAAATTTGACCTTTTGCTTGCACCGATAATCAGCCTCCTGCACGATTTTATCGTGTCCTGGACTTTGTCCGGTTTAGCCCAACTTTAGTCGGACCGGTGGAAATGCTCTTAGTGCCGCAACATGTGTTTAAAATACGTGGGCAAAAGATGTCTATTCTGCGTAATTTGCAATACTGTACCGTTGGAGATGCTCTAAGACATGCGATTGGTAGAACATATGGTGAGATTTGATTGGACGTTGGGCGACGTGTGCGTCTATTGGTTGTGCAAGTTGAAGCTACTGATAGTCTATTTAGGCGGAGACGGTAGCGTTGTGGCCCGGGTAGAACCTGCTGTTGGTACCGCAGACACTGAGGATCGCGTTGGAGAAGGCGGCGACGCCCTTCTTCTGCAGCTCGTCCTCTCCCTCCACGAGCATCATGGAGAGGCCGGCCTCGAGGTGCCAGTCGATGTGGCAGTGGAAGATCCAGACGCCCGGGTTGTCGGCGTTGAAGCGCAGCACCAGGTAGCCGGCGTCCAGGCAGCCGCCGTTGCCGTCGGACGTGCAGGGCGGGACCGTGTACACGTCGCGCGTCATGGGGCTCAGCAGCTTGAGCGGCGGCAGCTGGTTGTTGCGGATCTGGTCGACGGACGCCACGCCGCTGCCCACGACCCACGGCGAGTGCGTGTGCATGTGGAACGGGTGCTGCTCGTCCTTGACGTTCACGAGCACGACCTCGATGTGCTTGCCGAACTCGATCTTGCGGGCGTTTGCCTCCACCGGCAGCTGCTCGGTCTTCATGCCGCCGGCGATCGTGAAAAGCGGCGGCTCCTCCGGGTGCATGAAGTGGTGATACTCGCCGCCGTCAATGGCGAAGTGGCCCTTGCCGTCCTGCATCTTGAACTCGAGCACAGCGCGGTCCGAAGCGGTCTGAGGCAGCGCGATCGGCACGAGAGGCAGGAAGTCGAACTCGTTCACCGTCGTCAGGTTCGCCTGCTTGGTCGTCGTCGGCTCGGCCTCGCTCTCAGACCCGTACGAAATAATCGCCAGACCTTCGTACGTGTAGCCCTCGCCTGCAATCGCAGCCGTTCCTCTCGTCCAGGGAAGGCCGTGGAGGCCGTTCGCACGCAGCCAGAACGCCGTCTTCTGGTTCTGGACGGACGGGGCCTTGGCCTGCACCACGACGTCGTAGCGCTGTCCGGCGTTGAGAGTGACCGAGTTGATGAGCTTCGAAGGCTGGAGGTGATCGCCGTCGGCGGCGACAACCTGGAACTCGTGCTCGTCGATGCTGAACACGATCGGGGACAACGCAGCCATGTTGATCAGACGCAGCAGGTACTTGTTGCCGGGCACGAAGTTGAACTTGGAGAGGGGCTGCTCTTCAGTGCACTCGGTGAAGTTGTGGTGAGCGGCGGCGATGCAGTTGTAGCGGCCACGGTTGTTGATGAGGATGTTGTCCCACATGCGCGTAGGCTGCGGCGGGCGGTGGTAGAGATCAGCCATTTGAATCACAAACTCCCCATCGATGTCCTTTTCCCAATCCTGTCGTTCATTCGCAGGGGCGTGAACAACGAGCGGTCCGCGCAGGCCGTACGCGTACTGAGCCATGTGATGGCTGTGCCACCAGAACGTGCCGGCCTTGTCCGGCGTGAAGCGGTAGATAGCAGTGCTGTTCGGGCTGATGTGGCACTGGGTGATTTCCGACGCGCCGTCCATTTCTTGGGTGCCGAGCTGCTTGAGGCCGTGCCAGTGGAGGCACGTCGGCTCATCGAGCTCATTGGTGACGCGCACCTCGACGTCTTGGCCAAGCTCCACATCGATGACGGCCTGGTCCGCAGGCTTGTCGTTGATTCCGAGCGAGTGGATGAAGACGCCGTCGTACTCGGCATTGAGGGACGTGACCCTCCAGTCGTAGGTAACGAGGTCGGCGGCGCTGGTTCCGAGGTGAAGCGCCAGCACGGCAGCCGTGAAAGCGGACAAATGAGCGGCTCGCATGACTTGTACGAAAGACGCTGGACCCTGCTGCGAGTGGGGTGTGGTGTCCGTCGTCGACGGTGCAGTGCAAATTGCAGAATGGAGATTGAGAGATAAGGCCAACTAAGAGCCTGACTGGTGGGGCAGGGCTTTCGTCACCACGGGAAACCGGACTGGCTCATGTTACCACAGCTCCCAAGTACATGTACTGTATGCAGCGTAGCGCATACCGCTGGTACATGTGGATCCCAACCGGGATCGTGCTGCCACGCTGAAGCATCAACTTCAGCCGGCGATTGATTGGTACAGATCATCCGGAAGCAACTCCGTATATCCCTGAGCTTGGGTGGATCTTGTGATCTGTTGCTTGCGGTGTGGGGGTGGAGCATCCCCTTTGTAAACTCGACACGTCCAAACGTACACTATACATTCCGTCGGTACAGCCTGCACCGACGGAATTTTGTGCAAAATCTGGGTTCTGGTGGACTGTAAGGCTGACAAAGCCCCGACACTTGTTGGATCACGGGTAGATTATAGCACACACTCGTTGGGCCATCAACATCATCCTATCTACTGTGCCAAATACTGTACCCTCGAGCAGGCATCACGGCAAGCGTATACGAGGACAAGGTAGGTATAGTAGAGCGGTGATATATCCTAAGAAGTTGACAAGTACCAAGGATAAGGAAGCGATAACCAGTGGATCTTTGTCAGTGGTTCTGTCACCCGGTCGACTGCAAAGTTCTCGACAACCAGGCGAGCTCGTACAGTAATAACTCTGGTGGCTGGTTTGCCGTAAACAGCAGCTCCGATCCGAGGATCGATGTATCGCAGGGGTAGACGGTAAAGAAGTGGTACTTATAAAAAAATCAGTGTGTACGTATTTTTAAGTAAAGGATTACTTAAGTAATCCACTAAGTACATATCTGAAATCTAGAGCAGCAATAACCACGGCTGCGGGTTTCGAGCAAAGTGATTATTCATGTAATGCATCATGCCGCATTTATTAATTAAATATTACAGTAGAACGGAGGCGCTGTCAAACTATCAATGCAAGCTGTCAATTCCCGGACTTGGCATTTTTCTGTTTTCCACTCGATTGCTGTCCCTTCTTACCTGCTAATGCATGTATTATATTACTTAAGTGTGTGGTACAGTACAGTATAATAATAATAATAATACAGATCTCCCTCTCCGCATGCGCGGTGGGGTTGCAAAATCGATTTGGCAGGGAATTTCAGATGGCATTAGCTAGTGACGTCAATGTACTGACATTTAGTTAGAAGGGTTCAGTAGGCGCGAATCTTCTTGGGATACTCGCACATGGCGATCTTCTGCTCATAGTGAGGTGGTTTCGGCGAGGCGGCGTGCTGGTAGTCATCGTGGCTTGGAAAGTTTGGTTGTGTTCATGGAGACCCCAACGGCTACGGGATCACTACCTTCCTTGGAAAACTTATCTCCATTCTCAGCCTTTCATTGCGATACTTAAATGGGGTGGGTGCACGCGCATAAAGGTGATGGTGAGGTCCGCGGATCCGTCAATTCGCTTAACTCAGTGCACTCAGTGCTTATGCATAATTGCTTGTTTGGACCTTCAGAACCACACATCAGATATAACGGGGTATTTAATCATCGAGGTGCGCATGCGGAGAGGGAGATCTGTAGTTGGTGTAAGCTCTTACTGTACGATCAAAAATTCCTTTCGATTCAGCAAGCGGAAGTTGAGCACTCTTGCCATAGGGATACCGGACTGCGGAAAAGTTGACGATTTGACCGATTCATCCGCCTGAACTTTCCTTCCTGCCCGTATATTACTAGTTTTAATGCGAATCTACGACATCGTCGAGTTCGACGTCGAGTTGGTGAAGTGTCTACCGGTACTATAATACGTGTACTTCCAGCATGCTGCTCGAGAACGCGTTCACACCCTTCTGCTGCAGCCGCTCTTCACCCTCGACGAAGACCATGGCGAGTCCCGCAAGCGGGTGCCAGTCTGTGGCATGCATGATCCACACACCACGGTTGTTGGCATTAAACCGCAGCAGCACATCCAAGCAGCCTCCGTTCCCATCTGAAGTGCAGCGGGATGATATACACGTCGCGCTTCATCGGGCCAGTCGGAGTTCCAGAAGTGTGTTGATGCGGATCTTGTCGATAGAGGCCACGCCGCTGCCCACCCACCCAGGGGGTGTGCGAGTGCATGTGGAATGGGTGCTGCTCGTCCTTCACATTAATGAGGACGAATTCAATGTGATCGCCATAGTTGATCTTGCGCGTGTTGGTGTAGTGACAGGTAGCACCTCAGTTTTCAGGCCAGCAGCAATCGAATAGAGGGGCAGGTATAGTAGTGTGAAGTGGTTAAAGTCGCCCCCGTATATCGCGAAATACCCCGAGCTGTTTTGCATTTTGAGCTATAGAACAGCTCGGTCGGACAGCGTCGAGGGCAAAACTACGGGCACGAAGGGCGTGAAGCCAAACTCGCTCACGGTAGTCGTATTCATCGGTTGTTCAGATGTCGGCTCCTTGTTGCCTTCAGCCTCGTACGGCACCTCCGCGAGGCCTTCATAGTTGTAGCCTTCGCCATCGACGGCCGCTGTTCCCCTCGTCCACGGAAGTCCGTGGAGCCCAGTGGCACGCATTCAGAACGAGTCAACTTGACCTTGTTTTTCACCCTGCTTCTGGTCGTATTTGCCGACATCGGACGAGCCCTTCGTTCGAACCAATGTCGTATCACTGCGCGGCGTTGAGAGTGACCGAGTCGATTGGTTTTAGGGATGAATCGGTTTGCCGTCTGCTGCGATGACCTGGAATTCGTGGTCGCAAGTGCTGAATTCAATCGGGGACAGCGCAGTCATGTTAATCAGTCGCAGCAGGGATTATATTTAATACTGGTTACCAGCCTTGAAGCGGAAATGCGACAACGGCTGGTCGTCGGTGCACTCAGTGAAGCTGTGGTGCGCCGCGGCGGTGCAGTTGTAGTGCCCGCGGTTGTTGATGAGGATATACGCTCAGTCTGCGGCGGTCGAAGGTAGACGTCAGCCATTTGAATAATGAATTCGCCATCAACATCCTGACGTGGAACTGGGCCAGGAGGTCGAAGTACGGGTTACGAACGAGCTCAATGAACCGACATATCTTCACTGAAGCAACTCGACACCCAAGAAATGGATGGAACCTCGGATCTGACGCAATGTCACATTGGCCCTAACGGCACGACGGTGTATCGCTTCACGCCGGACAAGGCTGGAACGTTTTGGTGGCACAGCCACCACATCGCACAGTACGTGTATGCCTCCTGGTCGTCCACGCTCCTGCAAGTGAACAGCAAGAGTGGGAAAAGGTCGATGACACATTGATCTGAAGGTTTTCCGTTGATACCGAGCGATTGGATCGAAACGCCGTCATATCCATGGGTACGATGCCGTGATGTTGGTGACACCCCAATCGTAGGTAACAACGTCGGCGGCACTGGACCCGAGGTGGATGGCCAGCAAGACTGCCGTGAAGGCAGGTAGCATGTCTCAAATCGGCTTGAAATGGAGGTGTTGTTGTCGACGGCAGGGCGCAAATTGCAGACTGCAAGCTGAGTGGTGATCACAGTAGATATCAGCCATTTGAATAATGAATTCGCCATCGACATCCTTTTCCCACTCTTGCTGTTCACTTGCAGGAGCGTGGACGACCAGCGGAGCAACGAACGATGAAGGTAAAACGCAAAAACTACTTCTAAGCAATGCGGCCGCCTTCCGATGTCTCGACGCTCCGTTGCTCGACTTGCTTAAAAAGTGAAGCCCGAAAAATATCTCGTTAAACCATGATTTGAGTTATCCGGGGTCACTTCGAAGAGACGGTTGTGCACTTTCGCATCCAAAGTACTAAGTAAGCTTACCGGAAGAATATGGCAGGAACCAAACGCGCGACTACGATGTTGATAGCGACGGCGATGTCGTGTTGGTGTGACGCGCTCCCCCGCATACACTGAGCATACTGTTTGAGAAAGCGTCCACCCCCTTTAGCCGTAGTTGCTCCTCGCCCTCCACAAAGATCATGCCGAGACCTGCAATCCGATGCCAATCGATGTGGCAGTGCATGATCCACACACCGGGGTTGTCGGCAACACCACATACCCTGCGTCCTTGCAGCCGCCGTTGCCGTCCGATGTACACGGAGGGACAGTATAGACATCGCGTATCATGGGATCGACGAGCTCCAAAGGAGGCAAAACATTGTTCCGGATATCGTCGATCGATGCTACACCTCTTCCGACAATCCAGGGGGCTTGTCCGTGCATGTGAAAGGGGTACTGCTCGTCTTTCACGTTTACGAGCACAGCCTCGATGTGCCTGCCGTACTCGATCTTGCGAGCATTGGCTTCACCCGGTAGCTGCTCGGTTTTCAGACCGCCGGCGATCGTGAAAAGCGGCGGCTCGCTTGGAGCCACAAAGTGATGGTACTCTCCTCCGTCGATTGCAAAGTGTCCGAGAGCTGACTGCATCTTGAATTCAAGGACAGTGCGGTCTGATGGAGTCGATGGCAGTGTATTGGGCACTAGTGGAAGGAAGTCAAATTCGTCCACGGTCGTTGCGTTGGTCGATGCCTTCGAAGTTGGCTCGGCGCGGTCTTCACCTTCGTACGAAACAATCGCGAGACCTTCGTAGTTGTATCCCTCACCAGCAGTTGCTGCTGTCCCTCTTGTCCACGGGAGCCCGTGCAGTCCAGCAGCACGCATCCAGAACGATCCGATTTTGCCGTTATTTAGTGATGAAGCCTTCGCGCGTACCAAAAGATCGTAGCGATGCCCGCAATTGAGGGTGATGGAGTAAGTGAGCTTCGAAGGCTGTAGAGGCTCACTATCAGCCGCGACGACCTGGAACTCGTGGGCATCGATGCTAAACACGATCGGAGATAACGCAGCCACGTTGACGAGACGCAACAGGTAATTCTTGCCGGCCTTGAAGCGGAACCCAGATAGCGGCTGGTTGTTGGTGCAACCCTTAAAGCCACGAGATACCGCGGCAGTGCAGTTGTAGCGTCCGGGATTATTGATGAGCATCGTATCCCACATTCTCACAGCGCCAGGCTCTGCGTGGTAATAATCGGCAAGTTGGATCATACTAGCCCGCGATGTCTTTTTGCCACGCCTGTTGTTTATCCACAGGCGTGCGCACGATCAATGGACCACGAAGTCCAAACGCAAATTGCGAGGACTCGTGACTGTGCCACCAGAAGGTGCCAGCCTTTTCAGGTGTGAAGCGGTAAACTGCTGTGCCGTTCGGGCTGATGTGGCATTGCGTAACTCCAGATGTGCCGTCCATTTCCTGCGTACCTGGTTGATTGAGTCCGTGCCAGTGAAGACACGTTGGCACAGCCAGCTCGTTGGTCACGCGCACTTCAACTTCTTGGCCCAACCTTACATCAATTACTGCTTGGTCCGACGGTTTGTCGTTGATGCCGACCATGGGTCGAGGAACACCATCAAACACCGCCGTGATTTCAGTGACGCGCCAGTCGTACGTGACGAGGTCAGCCGTACTGGGTCCAAGATGGAGCGCGAGCAAGGCCGTCATGTAGGCCGAAAACAGACCGAAGCCCATGGCGCGGACGAAAAGCCGAAATTATGAGGGAGAAAGTAAATTGCCGAATGCGGATGGACTGTAAAATGCACTTGCAAGACTTGATTAAAAAGCCCCACGTAATGGTGGCGCGTGTCTGCGGCATTTCCAAGCATCCGGGTCGTCTGGAGTGGAGTGGAGCAACCTAATCCAGAGCATGTGGCAAGCAGAAACCCCTCAAGCTCCACAAATATGAAACTTCTCTTCCTGATGTGCTTTCATTACAACCAGCACTGCCGCATAAAAACACAAAGCCCGAGTTGTTCGTCGCAGTTTTTGATCGTTAGATTTCCTTACACCCACCGTTAAAGAATAATGGCGTGTTAGAGCTTGACGTGTTCATCACTTAGTGTTGTCATGGAATAGGTGAATCTTGAAGTTAAGTACCCTTGACTTTTGGATTGATTACCATGCACAATGAACAAGTCGATCACTACCGAATTAACGATACTGTACCGCATTGCAAGCACCAAGCGGATTGGTTTGATTGTGAGTAAACAACGTAATCGCTTTCCGAAGCGTCCATTGCAGGTCATAGAGCGGCTAGGTCACACATAGGTCACATACAATCCCAAGATAATCTCAACTTTTCGGTTATTTACGAATATGGTCGGGGTCAAGGCGGGAGGAACTTTGCGGGGCGCTCATGAAGCCTACATGCACCAGTCCTCATTCATTTTAAGTCAATGTAGTCGAGAACACCCTAATGAACAAACTTGAGCAGTGCCACACGTTCTGCTTTGTTCTTGTAGCCACAGCCCTCAGAAGTGTGCAAGGTGTGACCTGATCCCCCTATGACCTGTATTAGACACTACCATCGCTTTCATCATCATCGCTACTGTATGTTAACAAAGGACGAACTCACTCACCCTCGGATTCAGGCAGCATAGAGAAGTACATGTATCGCTACGAAGCACCAACAAACAACAAGTTTACGACGCCGTCGAATTCGAGGTTCGAGTTCGTGGGTTTCATGCTGCCACACACACTCCAGCTCAGCATATATACTGTTCGCGAATGCATTCACTCCCTTCTCCTCGAACCCTCCTACGATAACCATTGACAAGCGCCAGTCGGTGACAATTATTGGGTGCTTTCAAAACAAGATGAATAGCGTATTCAGGGCAACAGCTGAAACCCGGGTCTCACGCCGCAGTAGCGGGAGTCTCCTTTGCAACATGCTTCATGGGGTTGGGATTAATCCACCGACACTGGAGAACGAGCTGCCCGATTGATAACTCGTCCATATGAATCTCCTCTGAAACAACTCCAACAGGCTTGAATGCTTGACGCTGGAGTTTGTCGAATCTCCCATCTGCAATGGGGCGGCCTAATGCCACGACTTGCTGCTTCCCCGATCGAGGCTCCATTACGGCGAGCAAGCGTGTAGCTTGGCGAAAACTCTTGTGCATTACTCCATCAGCCCGGTATTTGAGCCCGAAAGACAAGCCCATTAAATGCAGTAAGGCGCTGATCCCCTCACTGAAGTTAGACCAGTAACTCTGACGCACCGAACGCTGTTCCACAACGAACGCTGGCGCAATGTAATCGCTGTTGAAGCAGCAGGCGGTAAGCTCATGCAGGTCCCGAGGCCACGTGGACAGGCCGTAGCTACTGGCTGCGACCCCATTTCCATCCACGAGAGCCCTGAAGTCGGATAATTTTTTGTGTCCTCGGGTCAAAATGGGAACCTCCTAGAAGAGCAACATGCTTTATCCGGTGCTGCTTGTGCTCTTCGGAAACCTGATGTCGCGAACCCGGGGTGATCCTTTGAAGGAAAGTTTATTAATGATGAAAGATGAAACAGAGTGGAAACTGGGTAAGGCTAACTACTGTTCTCGACGCAGGTCTCGATACTGCTCTTGGCTCCTTCCCCTCACATGGCTGACGCGTGCCTTCGTCCACTGCTTTCTCGTGCTGCGTGTAGCGAGGCATGCCATGTTTCGAGTCGATCGTGCTCTTAGTAGCAATTGGCAGCGCACGCCGCGCTGTCAAAACCAGTCCCCACCACAGGCCACAATAGAGGACACGTCACAGCTCGACGCGACCACAGCTTGACACGTCGATCTGGCGACACTGCATCCCAAAGCTTGGTCGTGTTGGGCTAGTCGAGCTGATGTAGGAAGTCATCATCACCGCAAGTAGTGGCGTACTCACGAACCTTTGCAGGGGCATCTTGGAGCAGAGTATCCAAGGGTTCCCATGAATTCTAGATGGCTTGAAGTCCAACCCAAGCGGTTCCAAGCGCTCGAACTCCTCATTGAAACGGTGCTCCAGGAATCCGCTCACGCCCACTACCATGCCCTGGCTAGATGCACGCTCCAGGAGCTCATCAGTGGTGTTTAGCGTCGAGTCCGCGTAGAACTTCAGTCGTGACGCGTGCACCTCGTAGACACGTCCCGGTGCTCAATTTTGAAGGAGTGGGGCAACCCCTCGATGACCTTGAAAGGGCCTACCCACTGACCCAGCAACTTGTTGTTGGGCAAACGCTGGTCGATTCTCGACCGCAGCACGAAATCCCCGACATCAAAGTTCACTGGCGTGCCTTTGTGCGCCATCATGTCTTGTAGACGCTTACGTTCCTTGGCGTCAGTGACGTCGCGGTGCATTTGGTGTAGTGACGCGCGCAGATTTTCGAGTTGGTCGCCCAGGTTTCCAATCTCAATGACGCGCTCTTCAGTTGTCTCGCTCGCTGGTGCAACCACCACGTCCAGTGCCGATGAAGCAGGGAGACCGGTAAAAACTTCAACTGGAGAGTGCCCCGCTAGTGACTGCACCGCAGTATGGTTCAGATTCGCCCGTAAAGCAGGCAGCAAGTACGGCCATTCATGGTAGTCCAAAGCACACTACAACAGCAGTGCCCGTAGAACTTGAAGGACATCTCTGTTGAGTCGTTCAACGGTCCCATTAAGCCAGGGGGAGTAGACAGGTGTGAAATTCTGCTCAACCTTGAGCCGAGTTGCCATGTCTCGCATCATCTCGTTACGGAAATGAGTTCCTTGGTCCGAAAGCAGCGTCTTCGGAATTCCGTACCGAGCCGCCCACATTAACAGCGCTTCCGCTGCCACATAGGCTGTCGGCGTTGCACACGGAAACAATTCACAAAAGTGTGAAAGACCGTCCTTAACCACAAGGAGGTATGCTGAGTCTCCATAACCTTCGCCGAGGCTCAAGAAGTCCCAATGCACCACTTCATTGCGCTCCGTCGGAGTCAGCAACGGGCCATACGGGCGAGGGATCAGCCGCGAACCCTTCACATGCCTGCAGAGTAGGCACTGGCGGACAAACTTGGCCACTTTGTCTTCCACTTTGGTGATGTAAAACGCGCTTTCAAAGCCAACACCATAGCTTCCTGGCCGCGATGGTCCTGTGGCCCACAGTGTGCGATCATAAAAATTCGCGCGAGTAGATCCTTCGCTCTGGTTGGGATCCATGGAAATCCCCCAGCGACCAGCACACCACTCTCCTCGGAAAGAGTTACTTGGAGTCGAGATTCTCACGGCCAGCATCTACCTGAGCACTCGCAATGTTATCCCAGGTAGGAAACACAAAATCCGCGTCCATGAGCGGGCGAAGCGCTGACAACTCAGCCACGGGAACGACATGACGCCCTCGCGTTTGCACGGCAGCCACTGAAATGGATTCCGATTCTCGTACGTGCCACCTCGACACGATGACTGTCCATACATTGTCGTCGCCCGATATGTGTTCGATCCGGTAGTGGAGTTCACACAAGCGCATTGCCCATCGTTGCAACCTGTCCCGAACGTGCTTCTTCAACTCGTCATGAGGGGCGAATATGTAGATAAGGTTGGCGTGGTCGCAAAAAAGTCGAAATCCTTTTGGACGAAGAAGTAAGTACTCCAGATCATTGCATGACTTAACGATCGGGTATGCTTCCTTTTCGATGACGGTCTAGTTGAGCTGCGAACCCTTGAACATGCCACCTTTTGCAAATATCCAATTGGTGATCCTGCTGCTCGACTGCGACACCAAATTGCCATTGGCGGACTTGGGTCACCACAATACTGAAACCGGAGAGTGATGCATCAGTGAACACGCACAAATCTGCGTCGGGGTCGGGGTGAACCATCAGTGCAGAGTCTCTCACCAGCGATACCACATCCTTGAAGGCATTACGTTCCTCACTACTCCACTGAGTGGCCACCTGCAGTGCGTTGCGGTTCCACCTACCAATCCGCTTCTTCTCAGCTTTCAACTTGTTATGGAGCGGTGCAAATACGCGAGCATAGTCCGGCAGCGAGTCATGTAGCCAGTTTGTGGCGCGACGCGTTACCCCTGGCCCATCCTAGCCCAACGGCTGAGGTGTGTCTGTACGCGGACGCCAGGCAAGATTACTGGGGCGCTGTGGTGACTCAGATTGACCCTAGTGAGCTCCAGTTGCCACTCAAGAAGCAGAACCATCGCCCGTTTGCTTTCCTGAGCGGGCGATTCGCGGGGGCATCCAGTCGGTGGGCTACCATCGAGAAGGAAGCCTTTGCCATTGTTGAGTCGACACGCAGACTCGAATATTTGCTGCTACGATGTAACGGGGTAAGAAGGAAGAACCAAGTGTCAGGTTTGGGGCAAATTTAACTCTGTTTATTTATGGAACGGGAGCAGGGACCCCCGTCCTCTTTGTGAACCACTCAAATCTAAGTCGATGCCTGATTGGTTGAAATGAACTGGCTCCCCACTTCCACCCAATCAGGTAATGATAACAGTACACAGGCTAGTGTGCACTGTACCTACTTTTGTGTATGTAGCCATGTGGCTCCTGACTACTTATGTAAATCTATCTACCTACTTACGTAACCGTAACCAGCCCCTTACATCACCCCCCACTCAAAGTTTCACTCACCCACGGTAAGTGCTGTCGCAAGCGGGAAAGTGATCGAAGCGGCCAACTGGACAACGGGCGCACGCAGCGGAGGCGCTGCGTGCTCATTCTGCAACTCACCATGTCGTCGGCAAGCGAGTCCGGTGGCGGGAGCGCCGGACCTTCGGCGTACCACGTCATGGAGAGGGACTTCAAGCCGTGGGGACCTCTACAGTCTCGACGGCGCCGAAGAATCCGAGCGCCTCAACGTCATGAAGGAGTACTTCACGCGCTATCGGCAGATCAGGGGGAAGAAGACGAACAACGCCTACACGCACGACGCGCTGCAGCGCTGGTGGTGCTCCTTCATCCGCCGCTGGAACGCCGCCAGGCGTGAAGGCACATCGTGGCTCAAAGACCGCGAAGCCACGCGCATATTGGAGATCTCCGTGCGCGCGTGTGCGAGATGGCGGAGCGCGAGTGGCGCTTGTGCTACGTCTACTTGGTAGAAGGCTGCTCCAAGTGCCAGGATCTTCCGAGGCCGACGGGCGAGGAGTGGGAGCGCCAGTAGATGCGCTGACCGCTGAGTGATGATGAGCGTCGCTGGCTCGGGCGCTTCGACCGGGCTCGCAAGGATCTGGAGATTGCGGCAAGCCGTGGCAGTGGGCGTCGTGATACGCGCTAGCGCGCTCGCTCGCGGAGTCCAGGCCCCGTGCGGTGGCGTCGCAGTC
>JAHQIV010001015.1:0-14339 GCA_030463285.1 Phytophthora europaea
CGCGCGCGGTGCTCAAGAAGCTGCTGCGGCTCTTCCTGTACCTGGCGTCCCACTCGGTGAGCATCGACGACATCCAGGCCATGCTCGCGGTCTTCCGCAGCCTGCGCATGGTGCACGAGGAGCCGGACGACGAGGCCGTGAGCTTCTACCTGTCGACGCTCGAGATGATCGCGCGCGACTCGTTCGGCCCCGCGTCCTTCTTCGACCTGAACGGCGAGTTCTCGGGCCTCTTGATGCCGGTGCTGCCGGCCTTCCCCAACAATGGCTACACCTTCTGCGCGTGGATCAAGTTCGAGCTGCTGCCCGAACAGGTCGCGCCGCTCTTCACCTTCTGCGGCAAAACGGGCGTCGGCATCATGTGCTCGTTCCTGCGCTCGTCGCTCGTGATCACGAGTTTCGACAAGCGCAAGAACGACGGACACGTCGAGGTGCCCGACCTCGTCACGCCCGGCAGGTGGCACTTCTTGTGCATCACGCACACGCACCGCCAGTTCCGCGGGTCCAAGCTGGACGTGTATCTCAACTCGGAGCTGCGCCAAAGCGTGCGCCTGGCGTATCCGAACACGGCGCTCATGGCGCCGGTCGTCAAGGCGTATCTGGCTATGCGCGAGAGCAATGGCGCCAACGCGCTGCGCATTCTTCTCGGCCCGACGGCTCTCTTCGGACAGGCGCTGCCGGCCAGCATTATCAACAATATCCGCAGCGTCGACGAGTACGACGCGCTGGTGTTCCAGTTCAACTCGTACATTTCGTCGTCGTCGACGTCATCCAGTGGAGGAGGCAGTGGAGCGCCAGGAACGCCCGGAGGCTCGAACACTTCCGCCAACTCGACCGACGGACTGCTGCTCGCGTACGATGCCCGGCATTGTGACCGACTAAAGGGATTATGCTACGATTCGAGTGGCAACGACTACCACGCAGCTGCTGCAAGTGCGGGAGTCCGTTTGCGCCATGCCGGGACGTTCAAGCAAGCTGTGGCGCAGTTAGGGGGACCGCTGGTCTGTCTTCCGTTATTGGTAACGTCTACGACGGCTGCTGTCTCGACTGTGAATGTTTCCGTTGCTGATTCCAATGGAGATGACGCGTCGGAGACGGCTCCAGTGATAAGGGACAGTTTGTCAGCCGCAAGTGGAGCATTGACAACGCAGTTCGACGAGGATTCGGACTTTCTTAAACAAATGAGTGACCTGATTGCACGCCCAATGGGTGTACACAGTATCCCGAAAGTTGTGCTGCTGGTCGCTGAGATCATGCGCCATTCGCTTGTCAACAAATTTATCTTTCGTCGCAGTCAAGGTGTGCGTCTCATGGCTCTGCTGATGCGGTCGCTTCCACCGCAGTACTTGACAGCTGATCTGTTGATCGCAATCGAGCGGTTGCGCAGCGCTGTGATCTCGGATCGAATTCTGGCAGACGAGATCTACAAATTCCTGCTTTTCAATTTCCGCGTTTGGGTGAATGCACCGGTGGCGTTGCAAGACACGATGTTCGACAAGTTGGAGATCATGACACGTAAGGACAGCAAGAACTTGTCCCCGGCCTCGACTCGCCACTTTTTGCGCTGTTTATCGTGGATTTATTGGCGCGTTCCCTCGTCGACTACTCTTCGACGTGCCCGAGAGTTTTCCCAGGAGGAGATCGATGCTTTGCGGAAACGTGTGTTGGCAATGATCAAAATTGTGTTATGTGAATCGCCCCCGCCGAAGGTTGCAGGGTCTGTAATGGCTTTTCCTGGAAAGGGTAAAGAGGTGAAGTCCCAGCTGTCGTACGAAAGCACGCGCTCTCTTATTTTCTGCATGATTGGCAAGCCGAGCAATCCGATGATCCCTGGAATGAACATCGATGGAACGCCGGCGCTCCAGGAGGTCGGATCAACCAATGGGTCATCATCATCCTCGGCAACGGTAGCTTCGTCGTCAAGCTCGAAAAGCATGCCCGAAAGTGACCTCGATGGCAGTGGATCCGTCATCGAAAATGTACCTGAAACGGATTTGCCGGACCTGCTGCAGCTATTGATTGAGCTGTCTGTCCAACCCACAGCGCCCGCGGGAATGCTGGATCTGTTTGGTCGGTTGGGCGGTCTCCGTATCTGGCTGCCGCTGCTGGAGTTTTCGAACGATGTTATTCGAGTCATGACATTGCGCCTGCTGCGAACGTATTTGTTCTTGAAGTGTGAGTGTAACCAAGACCGTGAGATGGTCAACAACCCAGATAAAGTGCAGCTTTCCGTGGGCGACGCATATTTGATTATGCATTCGCTGAAGCCCGAAAAGCGGCCAGTTTCGATGGGTGTGTACTCGGAGATTTTGCTTATGATTCTTGGAATCCAAGTAACTGAGAAGGACATGAAGGCACTGGACGGTAAAACTGCAGCGTTCGATGCTCTCATCGATGAAAATGTGCTAGCTACGGCGACGATTTGGCACGGGAACATGATGTCTGCATTCTTGGGTTTGGTGCGTGCCAGCTCTGTCACTATTCGCATGATTGCTATCCGCCATTTGAAGATCATTTTCGCTTCGTCGACAGTGGCCAGTGCGATCAACCGGCATGTGCTGATCTTTGGAAGTATTTCGAATATGGGTGGCACCGCCACGGAGTCATCAACCACGGAGCAGGTACCGATTATTGAGGCCATTCTTAGCCTGCGAGGTGATCCCCAACGTCAGCATGAAAGCGTACCGTCTCCGCCATCATCGCTGTTTGGCATCGATTTGCGTGGCTGCCCCGGTGTAACCATGAGCCGGCTGCGGGATATGGTCCTAAATACGCAGGAACCGGACGAAGTTCGGGTGAATGCGCTGTACTCTATCATCACGCAGGATGATGTTGATTTCGTGCGTGGTTTGCTTGCGTTGCACGGAGACGGCGACCGTAAGAAACAGGGTGTGAGTGCCAGCTGCTTCAATGACATGTCGAGCCGCATGAAGTTGGCACTTGTGGAGTTGATGTCCGTCTTTCAGCCAACTGGGTGCGTAGACTTCATCACGCATATGTCGTACGACGTTATTTCGTCCATGATCTGTCTAGAGGTGAAGACGAACGAGATGGCATGGTTCTTGTTGCAGGATCCGTTCACCACCCTTTCGCGCTTTATCACCTCCACGGAGGAGCTAGAAGTGGTCGTGGTGTCATTGCTCAAGACCACTCTGGACAAAATGAACGAGATGCTGTCAGCTGAAATGAACCTGCGAATCAACGAAGGCACGCCTTCACGCGAATCTATTCTGTGGCGTAACGCAGAGAGTTTAGCTTCTCTGGCGGCAGCTGTCGTGCTCCATTATGACCCTGATACGCTAGGCGAAGTTGATCCAAGCAAATTGGCGAGTGCACCGGGTAGTGAGGATGTGACGAAGAGCTTAGTCTTCTGGAAGTGTGAACGCGCGAGTTGGCATGAAGCCGAGCTGGTGGACTCCATTCTAGGCATTTGGCAGCACTTCGCATCCCACTTTCACTCTGATTCGGACGCCAGCTTTGCGCGGCGATCTAGCAATGCTCACAACCGCCGTGGCAGTACGCCATCGCGCCCGATGGAAAGCGGGCTGCAAAGTCCACCACCTTCGGGATCTTCAGCACGTTCTAACGCTACTACGAGTATGCTTGGTTTCGGCTTCAACTTGCTGCCTACTGGTGGTGCAGCAAGCGCACCTGCTTCCAATTCTCCGCCGACCCCCCTGTCTGGAGGTAGCAATATCTCTGCTCGACCCCACCCTGGTGGACCGATGCGTCAAATTCTGCAGTTGCTATTGCGGTGCTTGTACCTCGTACTGATCTCTGATGACGTCGAAGTGGCAACAAACGGTGAAGGCAACGAAGCAGAAGAGCTTTCATCGGTGAAACTGCGGCTTCCGGCCAACTCGGTGTTTTTCGCGCGTATCAACAAGCTTGAATACTTTATCAACGCGATGGGTTTGGGCCACGAGATCGCGCAGTTCGACTCGTGCTTTGCCCCATCTCGCTCAGGTTCCAACGGCATGACTACGACTGCCGGGTTAGTCACAGCTAGTGAATGTGTGAAGGCTGCCCCCGGTGACGAGACAACACTGTTGCTCTGGCTGATCCCAGAACTCTCGTCGCTGATTGACCGCGTACGTCGGAAATGCTGGTCGGAGTCGGCGGTGAAGCTTGCGAGCATTCTGGCCTCTTTGGTGTCGGTACCGCTTCGTTCATCGGACCAGCTGGCCGATTTGCTTGCTCGCAATGACTTCACCACGAATAACCAGGAGGTTCGACGTCGCGATTGTTTTTACCATGAACAAATGGCGCATGCTCGCGATATTCGTGCGATGCGTCGTGCTGGTATGTTCGATGCGGAGGCCGAAGAAAAGAATCGTGCGAAGACTGAACTCGAACGAATTAGCAAATTCACCCGCTCTGCCACTTCGCTAGGTGCAGCTTCCAGTGAAGGAGAGGACCACGTTTGGCTGGAGCGTGTAAAAGCTAAGGATATTGATGACTGGATGAAGCTGCGGGTGCTGGCGAAGTGGGGCGTTCGTCACGTTTGGGGGGTACGAGACGAGTCTGTTGTAAGCTCTGTGGACGATGGTGGTACCATCATTGGCCTGTGGGGTGACAATGAATTCTGGCGTGTCGATATCTATACGTCGAGCAACTGGATCCGTTGCCGCCTGCTGCCGGATACGGATGATACGATTTCCCACAACTATAGCGCTTCGTCGAGTCTGAAGCACGAGATGCTTAACAACATGTCAGACGAGTTGGCAATGCCACCAGTGGATTCAATTGTCGTGGATGATGCGGCTCTTGCGGCATCGGGTGAATCGGCGGATCAAACTTTTGAGGAAGAGGAGGAGGAAGACGACGAGGCTCGTACTGTCAGTAGTGGTGGAGATGGAGAGGGATCAGAAGCCACGGAGTCCGATGAGCCGGGGTACGTTGGGTTAGCACGGCGCCTTAGCGACGTCGGATACTTGGATGACGTCAACAGCCCAACTTCCGTGGATGCAAGTGGAGGTAGCGATAGTGTTGCACCACGCTCCATGCTGCGCGATCGCATGCACAGCAGCGACAGCGTAGGAGAGGTTGTAGATGCGGACGTCATAGGTCAGAACCCAGACCTTGTGTCAACCGCGCCCGCTCTTCCGCCTGATGTTAGTGAGAATATCACTAGCGCAGACGACTCCACCATTCGTGACCGTCGTGCTGTCTCCGTGGATGTGGCGACGACAGTCAAGTCTGCGAAGGGCCGTATTGGTACGATATCGACTCGTTTCTCCTCTGGCATCATGCGTCTGGCAGGTGCACGTCCGGCTACTTTGTCAACATCGTCGAATGGACCCGAAGGTTCGGGACGCCTCTCGAATTTTTCAGAGGAAGGTGATGATGTGCAAGATCCTCAGCATCCAACGTCCCCGGACACAGCAGGAGAGGATAGCGCTGCGCCACTGAGTAACGAAGCAACGAAGCCCACCAGTCCGTCGGATCGACACTCGTCAGGCCCAACATCGTCGTCACGAATGGTTAAGAAGTCAGGCAAGCACGACCAGTGGAAATCGTTGGGATCTCCATACCGCACCAAGGCGTATTTGGTGCTCCCGTCGGGTGTCTTGGTGCACGGTGTGCTGCGCATTGGCGGTGCAACTATCGTCTTTGAAGGTGAACGTGTGGTAACGCTACGAAGCATCGCAGACGCATTCAAGTCAAACGACGACGGCGGTGCTGCAGCACGACAGCGCAGCGCCCAGCGCCTGCATGAGACGTACATCTCACAGCTAAAACGCCGTGTGTGGGGCGTCCGTGTGATCCGTGTAATTCACCGACGACGGTTCCTCATGGAGGGCCAGAATGGCCTTGAAATCTACTTCGTGGACGGCAGCTCGTGCTTTTTCGGACTTGAAAGCTACGGCGAGGCTGACCTCGTGTATGCCACATTGAAAGAGCGGAAGCCACCGTGCCTCGCCAAATGGGGTAAGCGATTATTGACAGCTGAACGAATGCTTGCCAAGAGCAAGTGGACGGAGATGTGGGTGCGGCGTGAGATCAGCAATTTTGAGTATCTCATGGCTCTAAATGTGTCAGCGGGCCGTTCCTACAACGACCCCTCTCAGTATCCTGTCTTCCCGTGGGTCATTAAGGACTATGAATCGGCGGAGCTTCGTTTGGACGATGAAGATATCTACCGTGACTTGCGTCGGCCTATCGGTGCACAATCGGCGGAGGCTATTCAGCGTGCGCGAGCAACGTACGAAGGATGGGACCCGAAGACGCCCATCCCGGCGTTTCACTACGCGAATACGTACTCGCACATGCAGTCCGTATTGTACTTCTTAATCCGACTCGCACCTTTTACTGGAGCTCTCCTCGGCAGCGAGGAGCAACAGCTCCACCACAAGGCAATCGGTGAACCCACGTTTGATTCGGTGCCTGAAGCCTTCAGGATGTGTACGAGTGACGAGCGTCACATGTTCGAGCTGACGCCCGAGTTTTTCTACCTACCGGAGTTGTTTTCCAGTGCTCGGAATAAAACTTTGGCTCGCCACTTTACACCAGGACAAGATGTGAGTGCGACGGCGGGTCTAGCGCGTGATGTGGCACTTCCTCCGTGGGCTGCGTCGCCGTACGAATTCGTGCGACTACACCGCCTAGCACTCGAGAGTGATTTCGTATCCAGTAACCTTCACTACTGGATCGACCTTATTTTCGGGTACAAGCAAACTGGTTCGTCCGCCGTGGATGCATTGAACTCCTACCACATTGCGTGCTACCCAGAGCGTTTGGATCTCAGTACCTCTAGCGATGGTGTGCGTGCCAAGCTTGTTCAGCGCGGTACAGTTCCGATTCAGCTCTTCCGCAAGCCTCACCCCGCACGCATGACGCAGGATGAATCATTGGAGGCACGGTACCCGGCATCACACAGCATGGCTGTTCTATCTTCGCGCCGACAGGTGCGTCGTCATGATCTCCCGTCCAAGCATGCCGCTGCCGTCAAGAGCGTCCGTTTTTCAAATGCGCTGAACCATGCCGTGGCACTCACAGCACTAACTGGGTCGACTCCTGGGCTTGGAAGTGGAACGGGCATGGGAGCTCACAGCACCGGTAGCAACGACCATGGAGTTGTTGTGTACACTACAGATAGTGATGGTGTCGTTCTGGCGAAGCGCTACCTGAACTCAGTTCCTGATACAGTGCGTTCCTGCCCGTTTTCGATGGTGGATGTGGACCAATGGTGGAAGCTTCCTGCAGGCTGTCTGGTGAATGAGGGTGTCGTGTTTTACGAGCAAATGATTAGTTGCGGCTACTGGGATGGTAGCTGGCGGATTCACTGGGCTGCCGACGGCGAGCTCCTGCAGCGGATCGCCTTCCACAAGAAGCCTATTCTTTGTATGGCGCGAAGTGAAGACGATTTCACTGGTGATCTGGCACTGGCCTTTGGCAGTGAAGATTGTACCGTGTCAGTCTGGGCGCTGTCGAAACTCTCGGCGTCTCGTTCACGACGGCTCTTCCTCAAAAAGGAGCTGCCTGTGGGAGGACTTCCTTGGGTTCTGTTGGTGGGTCACACGAGTCCTGTCGTCGCTGTGGCTCTAAACGTGGACTTGGACGTGGTGGTAAGTGCCTCGAAGGACAACACACTTCTGCTGCACTCGCTCCGCGGCTCAACACCACTCCATGCTTTGGCTCTTACACCGGGTCCGATGGAGATTTCAGCTGTTGCTCATATGGTCATCTCGGCGCAGGGCAACACGCTGGTTCACTCCATCACCACCCACAAGACCCAACGCAGCGGCCGCTATTCTCGCGCAAACTCGCTTTTCTCCGATGACAAGGCTAGGCTCACAGTCGGTGAAAATGGAAGCGGCAGCGGCAGTATGGTGGCTGGTGGTTTATCCAGTAGTGGATATGTGGCTACGAGTGATGACCAGCAAGAGCGTCAACGTGAAGATCAGCAATCCGAGCTGTATGTGGTGTCCATTAATGGGCATGTGGTCTCACACGACAAGCTGGTCGTGAGAGGCGAAGTTGACGAGGTGGCTGAGGGCGAGGACAGCAAGCTCCCGGTGCCACATTTGCTGCTTGAGCGCGGTGTATTGTTTACACGCTCCGGTGAGTACTTGATCACGGCGTGTGCTGGTGCTGACGCAGCCATCGAGGTGCGTGATGCGGGCATGCCGGGTTCTGTGGTACGCCGCATCGATTGCAAACGTCCCGGCGCAGAGTTGACGAGCTTGAGCATGGGCCAGGACGAGCGCTGCATTGTATGTGGCTATGCTGATGGTGCTGTTGTCGCCTACGCGCTGCATTTCGGCGTTGCTGATGGCTGCAAGAGTCTGGTAGGGCTAGACAAGCAAGCCCGCGAACGCGAGCGTGCTGCGTTGGCACAGGCAACCAAGCGTGACTTGCTCCGTAACAAACGACGAGAGGAACTCCTACCAGCTTTCATGCGTGGAAATGGCGGTGCCGAAGGCACCCTGTGGGCACGTCAGGGCAAGTCTTCTATGCCCGAGGAGCCGTACATCACACACATGCAAGAGCGGTTCTCGCTGCTTAAGCAGACCTGCGTGAGTGGTGACGAGAAGTACGAAGGCATGTTGCGTGACCTCTGGCATGCTATCTATTCACAACAACCATTCAAGGAGCCCACATCTGAGCAGCCTCAGCCAATTGCGGAGGGCAATCTATTGGACTTCGGTGACGACGAACAAAACGGTGGTGATACGGCAGCTTCTAAACCGTCTGAGCTACAGTTCGAACGGGTTGGAGAATCGTGGAGTCGACTGGGTTTCCAGCGTCCGGACCCTACCACTGACTTCCGTGCTGGTGGCATGCTGAGTTTGGACTGCTTAGTCTACTTCGCATCGCATTACACGTCGCAGGCTGTGCGCATGGTAACGAACCAAGTACCCGGGTCGCACGACCATACTTACCCGTGGGGCCCTGCAGGCATCAATGTGACGTGCATGGTAGCACGTCTCTTCTGGAAGTTCGACGGTGAGCTTGTTCGTGAACAACAAGCCAACTGGCCCTTGTTCTACGACAGCGAGGCCTTCCACCTGCTCTTTTCAGAGGTGTTTGTGCTCTTCGACTTCCTCTGGAACGAGATGAATGCCAACTACGGCAACTTCTCGAGTAAGTTTGTGTCTGTATGACCCCCTGCTGTTACAAGTTTGCGTACTCACCTTGTGTGTCTTCCCTTTTTCGTTTGTGCAGTGGTCATTCAAGCGACAAGTGATCGGATCATGGACGTTCTTGAGGAGGCTCAAGGCGACATCAATGTGATACTGATGGAGCTACGCTCGCAGAGTCTGTCGACTACGGGCAAGCAGCGACGAGCATCGTCGCGTTCTATGGAGGACTTCCTCACAACCATCAACACAAACATCACCGATGCTTCGGCTGCAGTCAACGAGGGACTTACCGCGTCGGACGGCACAAGCTTCCCGCCGTCCACTCCCCCTGGCAAGTCACCACGATCCTCGTGGTCATTCACTTCGCAGGTCTCGCAGTCAGTGAACCGGTTGAGTCTCGGCGCCATCGGCGCGTCAAACTCTTCTGCGGCCACAACTTCGATTACAACCACGACGACCGCTGCGGCTACAACGACTGAAGCGCTACTCCCAGGTTTTGGAGGCAGCAATTCACCCAAGCCGGTGCCAGTTGCTACGGGCAATTTGGTGCCCGACTTGAATGACCCCTTCGCCGGCAACGATATCCGTGGATTCGAGGAGAAGCCGCCGTCACCGCCCCCAGTGCAGAGTGATGACCCCTTCGCGTGCTTGATGTAAGCCAGCTGCGTGGGGAATGATAGGTTGTTAGCAAGAACGCTTGATGACATGTAGTTAGATCGTCTGTGCAGCGAGCGTTGCTGTATGTATGAAAGCAATGCAGTTCATTCAAAAGAGACAACTGGAGGGTTTGTTGGCTGCCTAAACAGCAGAGCAAGCAAGGGCCTTTAGCCGGATTCTAGAGTTCTTGGCTGCTTTTTTTTTTACCAGAAGAGGTTGTCGACAGCGACATCCTCGTTGGCCTTCCGCCGGAACACCGCGACGTACTTCTTGCCGCCACCACGAGCCACCTTCTTGCCTTCCTCCGTCTCTTCCGTCATGGCCTTCACGCACGGGTCGGACGCCTAAGAAACAAGAGCACGCAAAGTGTGTGTGAATTTTGACTTCCTACGACAGTCGAACTTTTCTCAACATAAATCGTACCAGCTCGCTGTCGGGAATGCGCGTGAAGCATGGGTGGCTCGAGCACTTCTCAACGTGCCACTCGTGCAGATCTTCCACATCCGTGATGGTGTACAGAATGCCGCCAGGAGCCAACAGGTACGCGTACTCAGCCAGCAGGGGCGTGCTACATGCAATGCAAAAATGCCACCACCACCATTAGCACTCGATCTTCGTCATCGCTATCACAAGACAATTCATTAGCCACGTACTGGACGATGCGGCGGCGATGCAGCCGCGCCTTGAACTGCGGGTCCGGGAAGCAGAAGAACATCTTGGTGATCTGGCCCTTGCGGAAGTAGTGCGGCAGGTAGCGCATAGCGTTCGTGCGCAGCGCCGACACATTCTGGAACTGACCCGAGTGCTCGGCACGCAGCGCCTCAATGCGCAGACGCACGTACTCCGTCACCTTTGCGCGGATCTCGAGCGCCAGCGTCAACTTGTCCGGGAACAGCTCCGCCAGCTTCACTGCAACATTGTTGTCAGCACCGATCCCCTCCTTCATTGCAGCAATAGAAAACTCAACACCGGCCGAACCTGTGAGTCCACCGAAGCCGCAGCCGATGTCCAAAAAGTCCACACTCCTGTTCACAGCAACATCAAATAACAATATGTCCGATCAATACTTCAATCCAGCCAATTAATTTTAATATTTTTTCTTCTCACGGGTTCTCAATACCCGGGTAGTGGGTGGACCAGTCCATCTCGTCCGGCGTCTGCGGGCTGATAACCATCAAAATCAATGGTTGGCGCATTGTGGGCATTCCACCAAAACTTTATAATATTTCGCAGAGATGACAAAAAGGTACGCACTAGTTGAAGCAGTCATTGTGCGACAGCGGGTTGCAGTGCGCGCGCGAGCGGTAGAACTTCTTCTGCGGCAGCTTGGCCAGCGTCTGCGTGTCCTCCATCGCCGTGTCCGCCATTATATTCCACGTCCACTCAATTTCTGAAGTGTCCGAAAACCCGTAGAGAAAAACGTACCCATGTCACTACTGCCCCGATATACTGACACATCAATAACCCATAATCTGTGGGCCATAATTGTTCTACATTAATTACCCATAAATTATGGGTTATTGATGTCAGTATATCGGGACAGTAGTGACATGGGTACGTTTTTCTCTACGGGTTTATTCGCAGTATGGACGACTTGCCTGTGGGCCGCTGCATCGAGTGCGGCGACGACTTGCTGTACCTGGACCGCGTCCTGCTCGAGCACTTCTCGCTGCATGTGTGCGTGACATGCAAGCAGGACCAGACGCTGCGCGACGGCACGTTCGAGCTGCTGTCCAAGTCTCGCGCCAGGGCCGAGTACGCGCTGCCAGACTCTTCCTTCACTGGGCTCCCGCACCTAAGCAAGCCCAACCCACGGCACGAGGCCTTTGCGCCGCTGCAGCTGTATCTGCGGCGGACGCTGCTGCAAGAAGCCTACCGACTGTACGGCGACGAGGAGGGACTGCAGCGTGAGAAGCACAAGAGGAAGAAGAGAGCGTTCCGGTCGGCCGCGGGCAGGACCAAGCACTTGCTCAAGAGACAGCACGTGGTCGAGCTGGACAGAGACGCAGACGACGTGGCGGAAGAAAAGGAGGAGAAGATGATGATGATGAAGAAGAAGAAACTCGAGTATGTGCCGGTGGCAGACAAGGATCATCGACATGAATTCGGGGCGGAGGCTTTTGATGCAGAGGCCAAGAGCTGGTCCAAAAAGTGTGCGTGTGGCATGCAAGTTCAGTTTGAAAAGTGGTGAGTGAAAGAAGACGTGTACGATAACAAATTTGCAGGGTTTTTTTACTATTCGTACGTGGGTTGGGTGGCTAGTTCGCGGCTTTTTGAGATAAATGATGAAGTGGTAGGGTGCACCACTCACTCCCATCGTCGGGTGCGGCCGATGAACCCTTCGTAGCAGGCAGTCATGTACACTGCCAGCCCAGTCAGAGCTGCCATACGCAGGTTGGGACTCATACTGTACGGCTGCGCGGCAACAGTGGCGTCCTCTCTTGAGGACTGCACGGGATTCCATGGTACTCCGCATACGTTCACGTAGCTCAGGCAGCAGTAGTACTTGGGCCGTCGGTCTTCTTCTGCGTCGAGAAGAGCTTGCGGGAGCTCGAAGGTCTGCGCCTGGTGCCGTCCGCTGAGCGTGATCCGCAGCACAGTCTTCTTGCTCGCCGCCACCTTCCGCGGCAGCACGAACTCCTGCAGCGTCATGGCATTCTTGACCTCGTAGTCGTGCGAGGCGTAGAACGGCTTGATCGCCGGCGGCCGCATCACCAGCCGCCGAGCTTGCTGCAACGTCGCCAAGTCGTCAACGTCAAAGAACTCGAACCGAACTCTTTTCGGCGCGTACGTGGGACTGCCAGGGTGCCAGAACACTCGGTACGGGACAATCTGCACGGCGCTCACGACGCACGGGCCGTTCAGTGCGTAGTCGATGAACTCGGTCGCGTTCTCGTTCGTGGACGCCGAGCTGCTCCAGTAGCATGAGTGGCCCGTCGAGCAGCCGCAGCGGTACTGGACGCGCTCGCCCAGCGTCGTCATCTCCTGCTCCTGCTGCGTCTCTGTCGTCTGCAGCTGGTGCAGCTCCATCCAGCAGCGCGACGACGTGAGCGTGTTCACCGGCGACTCGCTCGGCCGGTCTGCGGACGAAAAGGCCTCCACGCCGCCCAGCAGCTGCTTGTCGTCGACCGCGGGGCGCTGCACCAGACACGCCATCTTCTTCCCCAGCTCTGCGCGGTCCAGCGTCTCACTGCAGGCCACATGGGGCTCCACCAGCGCCCTCCACAGCTCTGCAGGCAAGCAAAATAGCGGCGAAACGTCAGTGTTTGTGTCTGGCAGGCTATAGGCGGGGGGAGGAGGACGCACCGTGCTCGCGCGTGAGCGTCAACAGCGCGTGCGAGCTCTGCTCGGCTGCATGCAGCGCCGCGTGGTCCAAGAACTGCAGCACCTGCAGCAGCAGTACGGCAGGCAGCGCGTCCATCGTCGGTTGGCTTTCGTCTTCTTCTTCCTCCGCGTCTTCAAGTTGGCGAATGAACGTTTTGAGCCGCCCAAGCAGCCGCCGTTTTTCTTGCGACCCGATTGTCAGATGAAGGACACAGAAATGTTCGTTTTCTGGGCCAGAAAACGAACATTTTCGCAGGGCCTCCGTCGCTCGTCGCAGACGATTATGCTCTCGAGTCGAGATTTTGTGTTGAGCTTTCCGACGATCGCGGGTAAACCCGAGTGAGCAGCGGCCTCGGCTCTTCTTCCTGTATTTTACCCAACAACGTGGATAGTCTTCAAGACTTAGTCTTAGATTGTCGTGGTGCGTGAACTCGCGGCAGTTCGTTGAGACAATCGGCGCGGGGGAACGTGATGCAAGTGCAGCGCGGCGCCGACGCGCTGGCCCAGTAGAAGCAGCACCAAACGTTCGGATTTCAGAATTGGAGTGGTTAGCGACTTCATGCCATTGGCATCACGCAACTACTGTATCCTGATGGTGACGCCACCACTGAAAAGGAAAACAATTGTTTGAGAAGGCCTCAGGTAAGAAAATGTACAACACAGCTGCATCCGGGCTCCGACATCTACACTTGCGTCATTTCGTGTCCTCAACAGACGACCTTTCGCTTTTAACGTCATTGTTTCTCGCCTCGCTGCTACAGCCACGGGCTTCGCGCTTGTGAATCGATTCCCTCTGATTATACCTGAATTGGAGCTCTCCTTGCTGTTGGGTTCACTATATAACAGCGTCTCGGGGCATCTGTTTGTCTGGACTCGTAGAGGGGATGGCAGCAATGCGACTCGAAATTGGAGCTTGCAGCCACAGATTTGCCGTTGAATAGCAATAGCATGCAAAATCCACGGAGAAATCCTGCAGGACGTTGCAAGTCGTGGCCTCCGACTGGGCACTCGCCGCGGTAGGCGTTCTAGCAGTCATAAACCAGCACAATGTCTTGCCTTAAATCACGCTGCACAAATGCAACAGTACAGTGTAGTTACGTCGCTATACGCCAAGTGCGCCGGCGCTGTTGCTGCGCGAGCGAGGGCCGGATCCTTTGCCGGAGCGGTCCGGGGAGCGCTGCGGGTGATATTCGTGCTGGTTCTGCTTTGTGCCGACGTTGATGAGCACGAAGCCGGAGATGACGAGCGCCGAGGCGAGCAGCGTCACGTGCGTGG
>JAHQIV010001017.1:0-14327 GCA_030463285.1 Phytophthora europaea
CAAGGTCATGGACGCGTCCAGGAACAAGGTGCCCGAGGAGGTCTTCACGGTGCTGCTCAAGACGGTGTGTCGCGGCCAAGTGGACAAGTTCAACTTCCTGGCCAAGTGGATCACGGCCGTCGTGCTCGGCCAGCCCATCAACACGCTCGAGGTGCGCGGCATCGAGATCCCGCACCTGGACGCCGAGACGCGCGGCACGCTCGTTCAGCTGCTGACCCCCGTGCTTGCCGACCGCACGGACCTGGAGGTGTGCATGGAGTGGTTCTGCCCGGTACGTCCTGAGTTTTTTTTCTTATTGTTATTTTGTGGTTCTTGAATAGTTCTCGGAATTTTGTAGCTGATTTGTTGTGTTGTTTGCTGATGCATTGACAGGAGGCCGACAACATGGGCCTGCCCGGTGTGCAGCGTCGGATGGAGACCATCCGGATTTGGGTGGCCACGGACAAGGACCAGAAGTCCCCCTTCGCCACGAAGGAGAGCTTAAAGGATGAGGACACCGAGTCGGACATGTCCCCGACTAGCGCCAACGACGACGTCATTGGCTCTCCTGGTCCGGCCAGCCCCGTGTCAGAGTCGCCGTGTGTGACGCCCCCGCCGTCTCCTTCGGGAGTTCGCCGCAAATCGACGGGAGCGACGTCAATGACTTCCGAATCTTCTTCGCAGCTCTCTCCCCCGCGTCTTGATGCGCTGACCCTCGCCGACAAGGTCGGCGAATACTCTTACGAGGACGACGACGAGGACTACATGTCGGACTCGGTGAAGAGCGACATCGAGCCCCGGAAAGTTGCCAGTTTGTCGCCCTCCTCCGGTCAGCGATCGGAAGGCATCCAGATGTAAGAAGAACGAGGAGAAGGCCGAGAGACCAGTGGACACGACGCAGCCGTGAATAAGCTGTTGGTCGTAGAGTTGGTGTGCGTCCAGTCCGCGGGTTTCTTGGTCTTCCTTCATTTTGTTATTTTCATTTTCGCTTTGCACTCGGAATGTAAAAAGGGTTGCTAATAGCAACTTGCTATATAAAAGATCTGTCGGCAAGCACTCTTCGTCCATGTTTCCGTCAAATGGGTCCATTATCCGTTCACTTACGTTGCTACGCGTTGTTGCACTAACACCTTCGCGCGATATCCGTCTGACTCGGCGCGCTGCTGTCATGGACATCCTAGTTCTTCGCACGGTAGAAAGCAAGGTAGGCCATGTGCCAGTCACCTCCGCCCTTAAGCTTCATGATGTCCTCTGTCTTGCACGGCGACACATCGTCATCGTCGTAGCAGTACCAGTCATCTACCGGTAGTTTCACGTCCGAACAAACACATTATCGTCAGATCCGGCACCTCGCTCGCTTTGACAGTAATTGCGACGCATCGTACCTCCTTCGTGGCGCACCCAAGCCATGTAGTGACCAGAGTCAGCAGAGCGACCCTTGTGCGTCAAAATTGCGTACAGCTCGTAGTTTCCCTGAGATCAGGCACTCCCATCATAAGTAACTCGACCGGTAGCATACAAGATCTACCAGATCACAACACGTACTTGGAAATCGATGGGAAGTTCAATGCCAGGAGATTTGGCTCCCATCGAGAGTGCGCGAGCAGTATCGAGGGCAGCCTTGTCTTCCTCGGACAGACCGTCCATGGGGTCATCCTCATCCGCCTCCTGCTTTTCCTCAGCATCGCCCTCCTTCTTCTCACCTGCAGGCTTCTGTTGCAGTAGAATCGTCAAAAAGGAGCAACCTCAACGTGAGTTCTCATCTGACACAGTCACAACTAATGCAATAATGACACTTACGTCTTTGAACTCGTTCAGAATCTTCTCAGCATTCCTTTCGCGCGAGATCTTCATAGTTGCCTTCAGCTCGTCGGAGCAGAAGTCGTACACATCCAGGGTCATGGGGAAGCTGATGGGCTACAAGCACAACATTTTCTATCAGCGAAGACGCACATTAGCTGACACAGGTGTGTAGCACTCACCCGCAGCATCTTGCACTTGACTCCGGTGTGGTCGCGGCTCTCGGGTGTCGCCTTCCAGTAGAAGCGCATGAACTGCACGCAGAGGTACTTGGGCAGGCGGTTTATCCGCATCGTCTTCTTCCACACGGCGTTGGCACCCTTCACGTCCGAGTGCTTCTCAATCGTGCCCTCCAGTCCCTGCAACAATACGAAGAGTAATTAGATCACAACAGTTCCATCTCCATCCCCTGTACAGCAACACTTACAATCTTGATGCCTTCGGACAGGTGATTGGTGTCAATGGTGATGTTGCAAACAAGCTTCAGCGCCTTTTCCTTCTTGACAATCACAGGCTCCATGTCACTCTCCGTACACTCGAGCTTCTCGTCCATCTCAAGTCCGAACAGCGCGTCCACCATGTTGGACGTGGGTCCGAGCGACTTAAGTCCGCCCGCGGGCTGCGTCAGCGTCTGCTGCAGCGTCGAGAAGAGCGTCGAGAGGAACTCCTCACTGTCCTGCTGCATGTATCCGCCGCTGCGGGGCGACTGCTGCGCGAACTGCGGGTACGCGCGACGCAGCACGGTCACGAACATGGAGGGGGTGATGCTGTCCACGTTGCCGTCCAGCTGGCCGTACATGTCCTTGAGCGCAGTGGTGAAGTTGTTGGCCAGGTCGGCCGAGACGCCTCCGGGCTGCGCCGTCAGCGACTCGCGCAGCTCCTTCACGGGGCGAAGACACTGCAGTGTGGCGTTCATGTAGCACGTGTTGCCCAGGTTCACGAGTCCAGCGGGATACACTGTGCCCGTGGCGGCGATGTCCTTGGAGGTCATGTCCTCGATGAAGACCACGGGCTCCTTGGGCTTCTGCACCACTTCGGCCGAGCCCATGAGCATGACGCCCGTGCCGTCCACGAGCTTGTCGAGCGTCGCCAGGTCCACGTCGTCCTTGAGCATGCCTTTCCAGGCCTTGGACATGAGCTTCTGGCGCTCCACGGGCACGGACGTGAGCGCGTACAGCTGCGCCTTGAGCACGGCCACGGGCGCCGACTTGTCCACCGCCACGTCCGCGAACACCTGCTTGCCCCACTTGACGCTCACCTTGGCCGTCATGTCTGTCGATAGCTGATAGCTCGATCTCCGCTTGGTCTCTTGAGCGATTGTGGGGGACTTGGGCTTGAAGGCATGAGAGATCGCAGGTTCGAGAAGGCAGTTTGACAGGTGCCACGCGATTGGAGGAAAGAAAGCATGATTAGGTAATCGGATAGCCTGCACATGGCTACATGTATGTTGAAGTGGACCTTCACTTCAACGCCAAACGAAAACTGAGAACGGAAAAAATGCGATACAAATCGCGATGACCTCAATTAAATTAAGCTAAGCATATCCGTTTCACACCGATACCAACGCTATGAGAGATAGCAACGCCTGACCTCAAATGATGCGCTTTTCTCTGAAAAGCTCGAATAGCGTCTTCTGTTGCATATCACCGACGACGACCGAAAGCGTCGCATTCTTGTAGTAGTCATGTTGACCGACAGGTTGTAAATCACGTCTTCAAGCAGTACAGCTGTAATAGCCTTCGCACCCGGCTACTCAGGCTGGTTCGTATAGCTTGCTGCGTCCTCGGTCCACCGTATCAACAGGCCGGAGTACACGGCGTCGTTCGTGCGCAACAACACCAGATGACTGCCAGTGATAACGTCTCCACTGCGCCGGGTTTCCCCTATTTATTAGGTACTCAACTTCTGTTAGGCTTCTGTCCACTACTCTGCTTTCCTGGCCGTGGCTCCCACTTGCGTGTTAGCCGGCGAAATCTCTTGTGAGCGCACACTGCACGCCGCTCTCGCCCTTGCTGGCTTAATTTAAGCCGTCCCCGCCGTACTTCAGGGGTGACTACCACTCTTCGTTTTCGTGCGAGCTCTCGCTGGGGTTGCTGGTGGGTTCACCGACCCTTCGTCTTCGTCTCCTGCTTCGTCGGCTGCTACGTTAGGGGCCGTCTCGGCCGCACACTCGTTACACGACTTCCCCAACCAAAGAGTCTTACACGACTCTATCGTCTCGGAACGGCTTCTCGTATTCAGCGAGAGTGACCCACCTTCGTTCGCCCGGTGCCTCGGACTTCGCTTTACTTGCTGGTGGTCCTCCCACACGTGTCGGTCGTAGTTCGAATTCCATGACGTATTGGCCTGCTGAATTTCGCCGCCTCCGCCTTCGCAATTCCACCAGTTCGCCTTCGTCATCTCCGTTCTTTCCGCTCGTATCTGCCACTGCTCGTCTATTTCGTTTCGTGCCTCCCGGTGCCTTTGCTGCATGCACTGGTGCCGTCGTTGCGCCATTATTCTCGCCTGTCGTTGCGTCATCTTCGTCGTCCCGTTGAAATGCACCTTCATGCTCGAGCTGCGCCTCAATGTCCACTGCAACCGCGCAGGATAGTGATACGAAACTAAAAATGAAGCATGTGCTATAAATCGCTCTGCATTTCCATCAACATCTTCCCGTTCGATGAGGTAGTTGTCATATCCAGCCGGCTCAACCACTCTCAAAGGTCCCATCCATTGATGAACGAACTTCGAAGCCTTTGCACCGCGTGGAGGTTTGTACATCCACACTCGATCGCCAGGCTCAATCGTGCGGTTTGCCCTCACCTTCGTATTGTAATACTTTGCTTGCCTACGTTGCTCCTTCTCACGTGCAGCTTCAGCGCACAATCTACTGCTTTCCATCGCTCTCAGTAGCCGCTTGTGGTATTCATTCAACTCACCAGCCTCCGTACTGCCCGTTGTGCGCAACAATTCATTTGGACTGCGAAGTCGCCTCCCCATCATCAATTCGTTAGGCGTCAATGCTACGGTCGAGTGTCTACCAGAGTTGTAAGCATAGACAGCGAAGTCAACCCATACATTCCAGTCGTGCTGCTTTTCATCGTGCATGTAAGTCGCCACAATGTCCTTCCAGGTCCTATGAAAGCGCTCGACTAATCCAATCATTTGTGGGCGGTAAGGAACTGGGTTCACTTGTTCTGCTTGCAGCATCACGACTAACTGTTCGATCACCTTTCCAGTCAACTCGGGTGCTCCGTCGCTCAATAGTTCACGAAATGGCCCAAACATCAACACTACATTTCGCATCAAGAACGCTGCAACATTCTCTGCTTCATGCTTCTCCACTGTTGCCGCTACAGCATACCTAGTCACGTATTCCACGGCTGCAATGACGTATCGTTCACCGCCGTCATGAGTAGGTAGCGGGCCCGCCAGGTCAAGTGCCCATCTATCTCCCACATCGCGTGGGGCAGGAAACAAGCAACCGCTGGTGACGGCAGGTAGTGGAAAACGGCGAGCATCACGGGCCACAGAACGAACTGGGGAGGCGCTACGTAGTAACACAACCGTGAGAGCCCGGCCTTCAAAGAACGGTGAACAAAGTGACGCAAATGTTCGCATTGGGCGCGTACCACAAATACAAGGGCGACTTGCAGTAGACGAGCGAGATAATGAGCTGTTTTATGAACGTGAAATAAAAAATAAAGTGACTAGAGTCACCAACGAGATTGCATAAAACCAACATAGTTGCCCTAACCACCAAAGTCGCCGGCCGAAGGCCGGCGAGATCAAGCGCAGCGCGTAGCGCTGCAAGCCTAAGGTGAAGCCTACCGATCTTGGTCACATAGGTTTAGCATCGACATGCGAAGTGAAGTTTTCGCGCGGCGTGCTAAACCTGGACATTTACCCATTTACCGCAGGGTTTTTAGGGGTAGGGCGTAGTAATATGTTGCTTGATGTTGCTGGAAAGTTGCTTTAAAGTTGCAAAACCGACATTTTTATGCAATCTCGTTGGTGACTCTAACACGGTCCATAAAAAATGACGATAAAAGTTTTCTTATAGGATTATATTTCGCTTACCATCAAAGATTGAAATTGAAATTACAGTACTCGCATGTCAGTATTGTGGATTCCGGCCAAATTTGCGAAATATGGGCGGTTTGGTGGCATCTGCGAAACCGCCCAGCAATCGCCAGAGATATCTAATTGGTCAAAACAGATTATTTGCGTCGATTTATTTCCTATCATCGTCGAATGATCTATCTTGGGGGACACTGTTGCAGTCAACAAGCTTCGCAAGATCGCTCACCGTAAGCACTTGCCAACGGTGCAGCACTATTGTACGTCGCTAACCATGAACGATATTAACATGGCTCGGTGTTGTGTAGACAGCTCTCGCTCGTGTGGAGCTTTCGTCCGCGCCTGTGGCATAGTTCTTGCTAGCCTTGTGGAGTCGCTGGCCTTGGAGTCGTTGCTGGCATTGCTGGCATCACTGGCCTTTGCCAAGTCCCTGGTCTTGATCGTGTCGGTGGAGTCGCTGATGTTGCTTGCGTTGTTGATGTTGCTGGTCTTGTGGAGTCCCCAGCCTTAACCAAGTCGCTGTAGTCGCTGGTCTTGCTCGAGTTGCTGGGGTCGCTCGAGTCAATAGCCTAGCTGGTGTCACTAGCGTCGATGGTCTATTGAATTCCCTGGCCCTGCTCAAGTCGCTGATTTTGCTGGCGTCGCTGGAGCTCCTAACGTTGCAGGGCTTACTGGAGTCCGTGACCGTGCTTGAGTAGCTTTCTATCGCTATGGAAGACGCCGTGACGAAGCAGCACGCACATCCCAATACCGTATTTCACTGTTTGTACGGATATTACAGCCTCGGCTACTCGAAGCGAAAACTTGCTGAGGTGTACAACAAGTCTGAGAAGACGATTAGCAACTGGATCCAAGTATATGAGAGGACAGGAACGTTTCAGCGAGCAAGCATCAGTTCTGACAAGAAGTTTACCGCCGATCATCGCCAATGGCTTTGTGACTTTTATCAAGACCGACCACTTGCCTATATCGACGAAGCACAAACCGCTTTTAAACGTGCGCATCATATGAGCATTTCGAAGACCAGTGTGAGGAGAATTATTCACGACTGCGGTCTAACGTGGAAGGTGCTGGAACGTAGAGCGATGCACATCAAGGAGCAGGACGTTTTCCGTTTCACACAGGAACTAAGCACAATTGATTGGAATCACCAGAACCTCGTGTTCTTAGACGAATTTTCGTTCGATAACAGAGGTATGATCCGGAAGCGTGGCTACTCACTTCGCGGAAATACTGTTTCAGTCCGTGGAGATTTCCAGAGAAAACCACGAGTCTCAGTGCTGGCCTTCATTGGTGTGAACGGGATTATCGACTACTACGACACGGAGGGGGCATGTGACAGGGTGAAGTTCTTGGAGTCGTGTCGCGCGTTTGCCTACTCGTAGAACGGAAACGTTCGGCAGTACCCTGGTCCGAGCTCGGTTTGGATTTTAGATGGAGCAGCGATACACAGGCACCCCGAGATCGTGCACTTCTTGCGCAGCATTAGAGTGTTGCGATTTTTCTACCTGCCTACTGCCCGTTTCTCAATCCTATCGAGTACCTCTTTGGCTACGTCAAGAAGGCTTTTCAACGCCATTATGACGAGTCTTCTGGCCGCGATTTGACGCCGTTCATAGTTCAAACGTTCACGCGGTTTGAGGGTTATAACATGGCAAACGTCTTTGAGCATTGTGGCTGGTCTGTGCAAGGCCATTTCAATCCCGTTGGACAACTCTCCAAGGAGGGAGGGGTCACCCTGATGGTGTCCTCCGACACACAGAGAAGCGTTCAACAGGACGACATGCAAGACGATGGATTGGACTTGTCGTTAAGGCAAAACGAAGTGCTGTCGTAGCCTTGGCTACATTGCACAGCACCAGGTATGGTACGTTTGTTGGCTGGGTTGACCTCTCGTAATTTTGAATGGCATACTTCGAGTGGTGGCTGGAAACTTACTCGTGGCCCATATCATTGATGTTCTCCATCAAGATCATCGAGTCGACAAGAGTGGTGGCTGCAAGCTTACTCGTGGTCGATGTCATTGATGTTCTCCATCAGAATCATCGGGTCGACAACTTCAGGAGGAGGAAGCACGTCACTGATAAAGGCTTCGATAATTGATTTGCGTGTTGCGAGACTTTGTTGGTGAGCTTCGATGGGCCTTCCAAATGCTCCCAGTCTTGACGAAGTTGATGATAGTCTGCAATCGACCCGTTCACACAGTCTACCGCGAGATGAGCAGAGTGCCGTATGTTGTTGATGTGCTGCTCGAGATGTGTGTCCGACGGCCGAAGCATCGGTACGATAAAGTCCGGGGGTTGTTGTGCAATTGCAGCATCCCACGTCGATCGATCCAGGTTTCGCGTGAGATGATTCGCCCACATCCTCCAGACTACCGCCGCAGCCTGGAACGTTGGATCCCATTGCTGTTGTAGTCGGTCCACAACCTCTTGAAGAGAGCTCTCCGCAGTCGCCCCAGCGCGATCAGTTTCCGGTGGAAGAATGCAAGTTGACTTGAATGTATCAACGTCCCGCTGTATGGTAATGGCAACTCCATACTCGTACACTAGCAGTGTCACGGTTTCTCCCTTCACCGCCGTAAGCCAAGAGTTCCATTGGCTGTTTGTTTTCATGCTGTCTACGAGATGTCGCTTAGATTTGAACTGCATGAACCGGGTCCAATCCTTCTTCTTCGGTACAACCACAGACCACACGTTGTCGGTCTTGACAGCACAACCCTTTATGCGAGGCCTAAAGCGTGTCCAAAGCTTGCGTAGAATATCCATGAAGGACGATCCGTTCAGAGCAACATCGTCGAGGGTCTCGCCAGACGCATTTCGCTGGCCAATTGTCGACTTGACGATGGGTCGAACTACAAGCTGGAAAAGATTTGGGTTGCCTTGTGGAGATACTTCCTCCTCTGTCTCACTGCCTTCTCCATGATTCAGGGGATTCTGGGTCGGCACAGGCGAACTTGGTTGGTCCGAAGCGCGCTCAGGGCTCAGCGACACTTGAGCTCGCGTGGTAAGCTCCAGGGCTGCTGGCCGTGGAGAACCTTGAATCGAATACGCAGCCTCCACACGTGGTGACCGTCTCGTTGGTGGTGTCGCTGTGGGCGCTGCCGGCGACTGCGCCAGTCGTGGCGATCTTCTCGCCGCAGCAGGGCGTGCTTGGCACGGTGAAGCACGGTGCTGACTTCGCAGGTGAAGACCTTGGCGAGGGAAGGTCATGGGCCCGCGACGTCCTGACGAGGGCGCTGAGCCCCAAGCGCAGTGTTGATGAGGTTACGAGTGTCTTTCCTTCTGACAAGTCCGTTCAATGGCACGTGCGTGAGTACAAAACAAACAAAATGTGCGCGCTCAGCTCCAACACTTGCTCAGTTTCTGTCGAATGTAATGCAAGAGGATGCACTACTGGTCAAACGGTCTTGAGGCGCCCTGCAGGCTTTGTTCTTCTCGGTGGGTGCTGCAAGTTGCCGTCTGGTCACGGACGGAGTCGAACTGTCCAAAGTAATTTAGTATGACGTTTATGGGTCGGGCGATTCGGCGGCGGTTCGATTCAAACGGCCCGGTTCGGAAAATTTGAGTAGAACTCACAATACTAACATTGTACATTTTTCTGAACGCTGGTCGAAGGTGATGTCTGCATGCATCACTCGCTTCACAGCACAACTGCACCGTCGTCTCTAACCTCCTCTGCCCTAGCAGCTTCTCTCCTGGACCTCAGGTTTTGATCCAACTATCGTTGACCCTTGCGGGAAGACGTGTGTTGTTGGTGGGACTCATAGTGAGATTTTCATCGTGTTCCTACATGACACTTGCCTTCTACGTTCCGTAAGAAAAGGCACGCCTCGCACTGCAGAGCTTCAAAACCGGCGGAGAGTTGCTGTGTTGGAGTTGGAGAGAAATTGAGATAATATGAGCTGATTTTATTTTATTGTTTTTTTTTCAGATGAGGAGGCGTCGATCACGGAGGACGGCATCTTTGTCTTGTGTGAAGCTCTCGGCATCGATGCACAGGACCCCGTGATGCTGGCGCTGAGCTGTGCGATGGAGTCGGAGATGATGGGCGTCTACACGCGCACCGAGTTCCGACGCGATCTTGTCCAAATGCAGCGACCAGCGGTGTGGAAGGACTGACACGGTTCAATCTCCAGGAGGGGTGCACTCCCGTATATGGGTACGGATACTTTCATATTCCCAAGATTTAAAGTTGCTTGCTACACAATGGACCACGGTGGGAACCTTCATTTGCTTAACACACACTCAGGCAGCATGTCTCGACTACTGCACATTTGCGATCGTCCTCGGTAAGCCTAGTTTATCTACGCTTGTACAGAGTAAGTAGCGGGACGGCGACGGCAGTGATGGCCAGGGCAAGGTACAGCGGCGCGTTGGCACGTTTCGAGTCACTACCAACTGGCGTTCGGGGAGCGATAATAACGCGGTGCTTGTGCGCCTTCACATCGTGGACATACTTGACAATGTCGTAGCTCTCGCGTTTCTCGATCGTGCAGTGGCCGTCCGACGACGTAACGCGGTAGCCTCCTGGGTAGTGCACGTATGGCACGTAAATCTCCGTGGGCGCTGTCGCCTCGGTGTTCACCGACAGGTACTCTAGGATGTACTCAGCCGAGGCCATAGTAAACTCCGACTTGAGCGGGGTGCCGGTAATTCGACGCGCGTGCGGGCGTGCAAAGCCCTTCAATCCTCGAGCCGGGTCATCGCGTCGACGCGTGTGTCCACCAGCGAGTCGAATCGCCAGCTTCTCTTGAGTCCGGGCTGCTGATACTCAAATCCTCGAGGTTCCACAGATCGCCAAACTCGTGCGAGTTGTCAGCCGTGTAGTTCCACAGTGTAAACGACAGCAGTTGCGACTCCAAGTTGGAGATCGTGTGGTCCATGGCCTCGATTTGCGCCGAGTAGTCTCCACTGATGTAGGCTCGCGCGTCGTTCATGTTGTACGGGATGCCCGTCTCGCCGATCAGTGTGGGGGCATTGCCCATCTTTTTGCGGCCGAAGCTAGCAACATGGGCAAGCTGTTGCTGGTGCAGCTTGCGCAGCGCCTTGTTGCCGAACGCAGGCTTGCCCGTGGTAAAGTCGACCGTGAAGTACGAGCGCCACGTCGTGGTGACGAGCGTGATGGCATCGTACCAGTGCATGGCATTCACAGCGTTAGGAATATCCTCGCTGGTGATCTTCGGGAACTCCATGTCACCAAAGTCCACCGGCGGCATCTCCACGAAGATCATCGCGTTGGGGAAGACGCTCTGCAGTCTTGTCGTGAACTTCCTTGCAAACGGCAGGTAGAACTCCTTGCCGAAGTCAACTCCATCAAAGTAGTCCGACTTGAGCAGCTTCGGGTTACCCTCGGCGTCAAAGCCCCACACTCCCGCCTCCTTCCACACACATCCGTAGCGGTCCTTCCACGCCCGCACACCTTGCGGGTCCACCGTCTCCACCCTCGACGGCTTGCCACGAATCATCGTGACGATCCCCGAGTCCCATACGTCCACATCTTGAGTGACACCTTCCCCCAGAGCCATGCCCTGGATGCCCGTGGGCGCGTAGCCATTCTGGAAAATGCCAATGGGTTTGGCCAGGTCCTTGGCGCCAATGAAGCCACTCGAGGGCTCGTTCATCGTGCCAAAGCCCACGACGTTCGTCAGCCCCTTCAACGCTTGAGCCAGGGCCACCATCGCGTCCAAGTAGTGCGACTGCAGGTACTCCTGGATCTGCACGCCGTCCACGTAGCACTTGGGCGCGTACTTCTTGCCGCCCCAGAAGAGCGTGAACATGGTGGCACATGCCAATTTGCCGTAGTTGGTGGGCCAGATCATCTTTGGGAACTTGGACGCCGGCAGTCCGCACGTCTCGAGGCACAGCGCCGACTTAGTCGGCTCGAAGTTGCGCGGCTCCAAGCCGACGCACTCCAGCGTCCACATGGGGCGCCGTCGCCTCCCGTCCAGACCACACGTCCTGGTGCGGGTCGACGTACACCTGCATGTTGTATTGGTCAATGAAGTGGCCGTCCTTGATGGACAAGACGTCCGGAGACTGGGACTCGGTCTTGGTCTTGCTCATCAGTCAGCTACTGTACAGGTCGGGGGATTGTGGAAGTGGAATGAGAGGCTGAGGAGGCGGCTATGCGGATTCAAAGTTCAAGATAAGCCATAGTCAGGCCAAGTGTCGTCCCCCCTCGATGAGAGGTGTTTGTTTATTCAACGTTATGGGGCTGCTACATGTACATGCAGCAGGATGAGTGCGGTGGTGAGTGTTATGATAGCGGAGGTGACGCTGGGGCGTAAATGCGTTGCGTCTGTGGAGAGAGAGAGGGGTCAAGTCAAGTCAAGAACATAGAGTGAAGGGGGAGCACACGTACAGGAGCAGAAGGTTGTATTGGTGAAGACGTGTGCGTTGTTGGCGCACGGACACATGGCGTCGAGGCCTCCGACGCCGCTGTCGGTGCACTCCTTTTGCGCGTCGTCCATGGCCGTGACGCTGGCGGGCGTGCCCAGCAGCATGTACTGGCGGTAGCTCTGGAAGCAGCAGCCCAGCTTGGAGACGATGGCGTCGCACAGGGAGAAGGACGTGCCAGCGTCTGCTACGAGCGTCGCCAGCATCGGAACTGAGGGGAGGAGTGAGAGCTCAAGTCAACTTAGCGGCACTGTACTGTATAGGCCACGTACCGCAGTATTTGCCGGCTGAATTGGTCTGGCACGCGATCTGGTACCCCGCGGCTTGGAGCTTGGCGCTGGCCTCCTCGTCGGCGTCGTCGCTGGCGAAGCAGTCGTTGTCCAGCAGCGTCTTGTATTTGGCATTGAGTTTGTCGTAGCACGAGTTGCCACATAGGGACTTCTGGGCTTTGTCGCTGCGTGCATTCATCACGCCGGCGTCTGCCAGGTCCTTGCACGTGTTGGTTACGAGGGTGTTGCCTGTCACGCCGTTGTCTGCTTGGTCCTGGTTGATCAGCAAGTTCTGGAGCTCCTCGAAGGTTTGCGAGCATACATCCGACGGCTGTCCTACCCACGAAGGTGTTCACGAGACGAGTCCGAGTGATCAGCCAGCCATTTTGATGAGATCTCTGGCTATTGGCAACGAACGTACCGTGGCTTCATCAAGGCCTCCTGCGGCAGAAATGCCATGGATTAGCCAGGCTCCACCCAACAAAGCTGTACTGAGTAGAGCGAGTGCTCGCGTCATGCTGGAATGGAAATGCCTGTCGATTTTCGCACTGAAGTCTGCCAAGTTCTGCTATTTTTACGGGGTGTGGCGCCGAAAGTCTCGGAATTATTTGAGTTGTCCAAGGCTTCTTCTCCGTGTTCATAGCTGCAAGTATGGACACTTCGCACATCTACTATCCACCGTCGTCATGTGTGCCATCAGCGCCTCCAAAGGGGGCACACAAGCAGTCGGCTCGAGCTCACGTCCGTACAAATCGACGTCATGTTAATCTGGCAGCCGTGCCAGTTTCGCCAAGACAGCAGACCGAGGACCACACGCGTCGTTATAGTATCGGCTCAACAATGGAGACGTTCAGATCTCCCCGTGTGCTGGAGGAGGTCGTCCAAGTGGAGAAGAAGCACCCGAGTGTATTGCCTCACCAAACACCTCCGATGGGTCCTGACGAGGCCTTCGACAAGCTTCGACAAGCGGTGCTGACTATCGCGCACGCCGACAAAAGTGCAGACTTCGGAACTCAGGAATTACTCGCTGGACTGGAGGCTGCATGCTGGCAGTCATTTGCTCCTGGTGATAGCAAAGACGGTGGATGCCCGAATCCGAATCACGAGAGACAGCAGCCCAGAATCCTCTACTCGCAGCTACTTCGAGGCACGGAGGCGATGCTTGGAGAGGAGGAGGCAGCGTGTCAACAGCTACGCGACCAAATCGAGCAAGTTGAAGGGCGCAACAATGATCTTCCCAGGATGATCCAAGAGTGTCAAGCTGCTGTAGCTCGCGCGATGGAGTCTGCCGTGCATGGCTCACCGGTGTTGGAGCGGAGACGCAGCTCTCCAGACGAAGTTGACGTCAGTGCTAGGACCGCAACGATCCGGGAAGGGAAGGCGGAGATGCGGCGCCGAAAGGACCTGCGTTTGTGGGCGTGCAACGATCTCCGTGCCGGTCTGAACGATCTGTACACACGACGCAGCGAGCTCAAGCAGCTCGTCTCGGTCACGACGGGCGACGTGAAGAGGGAGGAGCAAGCCAACAAGCTGCGCGCCAAGCGACTGGAAGATCTGCGCACGTTGTCAACCACCATGAACTTGCTGCCCACGGGTCGTGTGGGCTCCAAGACGTCGACGCAGCAGCAGCTCGCGCGCCTCACGCTAGCGTTGGCGAAAAACCAAGTTCTGCAGGAGGTGCAGCGAGACCGCAAGGCCTACGTACGCGCCCGCACGGAAGCCATCTTCGACGTGCGGTGCCAACTGCGCGAGCTGAACAACGAGCGCGTCGCGGTGGAGAAAGACCTGAAGGATCTGGAAGAGGAGGCGGCGCATTTGA
>JAHQIV010001018.1:0-14320 GCA_030463285.1 Phytophthora europaea
GACACGCCCAGCAGCGGCCTGGCCAGCTCCGTCACGGGCCTAGCCGGGGCCAGAGGCGCGCAGTTGTCCCACAAGCTGGACAAGATGTCGGACTCGATCTCCGGCCAGACCGTCGTGGACCCCAAGGGCTACCTCACGGACCTCAACAGCCTCAAGCTGACCAGTGACGCCGAGATCGGAGACATTAAGAAGGCGCGGCTGCTGCTGCGCTCGGTGACCCTGACCAACCCCAAGCACGGCCCGGGGTGGATCGCGGCGGCCAGACTGGAGGAAGTGGCCGGCAAGATCGTGCAGGCCAGGAAGATCATTGCGCAGGGATGCGAGTCCTGCCCCACCCAGGAGGACGTCTGGCTCGAGGCGGCCAGGCTGCAGAACCCGGAGAACGCCAAGACGATTCTGGCCAAGGCCGTTCGACACGTGCCCAAGTCGGTCAAGGTGTGGCTGCAGGCGGCGCAGCTGGAGAACGATGACGAGCTGAAGAAGCTGGTGATGCGGCGCGCGCTCGAGTTCATCCCCAACTCGGTCAAGCTGTGGAAGGCTTTGATCGAGATGGAAGATGTCGATGGCGCGCGTATTCTCCTGGGCCGGGCTGTCGAGTGCGTCCCGCAAGCAGTGGACTTGTGGCTTGCGCTGGCGCGTTTGGAGACATACGAGAACGCAAAGAAGACGCTGAACAAGGCGCGCGCGGCAATCCCGACGGAGCCTTCGATCTGGATCACGGCGGCCAAGCTAGAGGAAGCGCAAGGAAAGAATCTGGACATGATCGACCGCATCATTCAGCTGGCACTCAAGTCGCTGCAGAAGCACCAAGTGGTCATGAACCGAGAGATGTGGCTGAAAGAAGCCGAAGCGTGCGAACAGGCCGAGGCACCTTTAACGTGCGCTGCTATTGTTCGTGCTAGCTTGGACGTTGGAGTCGAGCCTGAGGACAGAAAGCGCACGTGGATGGATGACGCAGAGAACAGCATAAACCGAGGTGCACTATTGACAGCGAAGGCCATTTATGCGGCTGCGTTGAAGGTTTTCCCCGGCAAAAAATCGATCTGGCTGCGCGCTGTCGCTCTCGAGAAGCGAGTTCAAGAGGGCAACAGTCCCGAGCCCGTCGAGCAATTACTACAGAAAGCAGTCACTTGTTGCCCTCACGCCGAGATTTTGTGGCTCATGGCGGCTAAGGAGGTGTGGACCAACGGCTCGGTAGAGAATGCACGCTTGATATTGCGCCAAGCTTTTAGCGCCAATCCAAACAGCGAGGCAATTTGGCTTGCTGCTGTGAAGTTGGAATGGGAAAACGATGAAATCGACTTGGCTAGAGCGTTGCTGGCGAAGGCGCGTGCTCAGGCCCCATCACCCCACGTGTGGATGAAATCTGTGCTGCTTGAGAGAGAATGCGCTGAGAACCGCGTGGACGAAGAAGACCTCGTGCTGGAAGGCATCAAACTCTATCCAGACTTCCCTAGATTGTACATGATGGCGGGGCAGTTCTACGAAACATTGGAGCCACCTAATTACGAGAAGGCGAAGAAGATGTATCGTGAAGGTGTTCAGCATTGCCCGAAGTCAATTCCACTGTGGACTCTTGCCAGCCGCTTAGAGGAGAAGATGAACGGTGTGACGAAGGCGCGTTCAGTGTTGGAGATGGCTCGCCTTAAAAACCCGAAGAATGAGGTACTATGGTTGGAGGCTGCGCGACTGGAAGCTCGATGGGACAATCCCAAGGGCCAGGAAATGCTGATGGCCAAGGCCCTGCAAGAGTGCCCAGAGTCGGGCATTTTGCTGGCAGAATCCATCGATATCGCCCCTCGAGCTCAGCAGAAGCGGGCATCGTTTACCGCCCTCAAGAAAAAAGACAACGATCCATCGGTTTGCTTGTCCGTCGCCAAACTATTTTGGCAGGAACGCAAGTACTCCAAAGCACGCAAGTGGCTGGAGCGCACGGTTCAGTTGGACTCTGATTTCGGGGATGCATGGGCCCATTACTATCTTTTTGAGTTGAAGCACGGGTCCAAGGATGCCGCTGAAAAGATTTTAAAACGTGGTGTGAGCTCTGACCCGCATCACGGCGAAAAATGGACTCGCGTGTCGAAGCAAACCGAGAATCGTCGCAAGAAGGCTGAGGAGCTGATTAAGCTTGTCAGCCTCACACTGCCGTTTGCGGAACAACCGTAGGAGTGTCGCCGTCGTTGCTCAACTCGGGTAAGAGAGAAAAAGGCTGAATCGTCATACTCAACAAAGCATTGTTACAACTTACCCTTGTCTACATGTAGTGCGTTTGTCAAACTCAGGCCTCTTTCTTGACGAAGGCTGCGACCTTGCGGGCCATGCGCTCGATCTTGTGGTTGTTCCAGTACTCTTCTTCTTCGTCAATTGCCTCCTCGGCACGGATCTGAGATATGAACTCGGCGAGTTCCACGCGCTGATCTTCGGCAGCAATGCGACCTAGTCGACCCCGGTATGCGCGCTGCAAGGTGACGGCTGCCGCATGATCGAGAGCACGTTGAGCATCGATCTCCCGACGACGCAGCATCCATTTTTTGCCAGCAATTTGGCCGATGTGGCCACGATACACGCGCTGGATGTTGATGGCTGCATTCTTCTCTCGCTTTGCCTTGCGGTTTTCGTCCACCAAGCGCTTTCGGTAAGCCGCTAATTTCTGTTCGTGGTACTTCTGCTTGCGGGCTTGACCGATGCGAGCCTTGTCTTCGTAGAAAGCAGCCTTGCGGGCTCGCAAGTCGACGTTACGCTTCTCTCTGTCCATCCGAAGATGCTCTGCACTCTTCGAAGGTTCTCCCGCAGCACGCCGCTTAGCCACAGAAACAGACCAGACAGACTTTTGTTTCTTGAGCAATGACAGACCGCGGAAGTACATCAGCGTCATGCAGAACAGGCCGTACTTCAGCGCGTTTTCCGTCTCGGTAAGTGACTTGTCCATCTCGGAACCCTTTTGGACCGCTTTCTTGGTTAGATTCACCTGGAATGCTTCGACCTCGATGGGTTTCCATTTGTCTGACGGTAGCCCTTGTGCGTTCTGCAGTTGCTCTTCGCGGATATCCTGACGAACTTGCAGTATGCGGCGATCCTGCTCAAAGCGACGAAGGTCCTGCATGGTCAATGGTCCCTCGCGCTTCAGGCTAGGAACGTATCCAAGCACTTGTCGTTCGGATTCGCGTTCACCAAAGTTCCATCCTTCCAGCATCGATTCGAGTACGTCTTCCACAACTTCATACGCAGTGAGATTCGCCACCAGTACGTTGTGCTCGCGCTGAAGTGCTATCTGCACTTTTTTTTTGTGCTGAATTTGCCGGAACCCGTGAAGTGCCTGTGTCTCGAAGAATTCGTTCTTGGAGCGGAAGGTCTCGTGGAATTCCTCGTCAACGGCTTTTAAGCGCAGATTCTTCTCCCAAATCTTCACCTCCGACGTAAGTTCGTCAAACAAGTCGCTTTTTCGTAGTGTGATGGCTTGATTACCAGACTTCACCGCGGCCATACAGACGCTGGATGAGATTGTCAGATCCGGACAGTGCTTAACGCGCTCCAGTTCTTCACGGATGACTTCAACGCGCTCTTGAATGGTCATGCACGACTCCTCCAAAAAGGGTTTCCAAGTACAAGGGTTCGTCCAGCAAGCAGTACATCCACCAGGACCCAGCTCCTGCTCTCGCAGGATCATCCGCTGCTCCTCCAGACTGCGTCCCTGAAGAGCGTTTTTGATCTCCCGGCGCTGCTTTTGGAGCGACTTCATTTTCAGCGCCTTACCACGGACTTTCGGTCCTTGCTTGGCGTCTTCTGTCGCCTTACGTCGTGCTGCCACTTCGCGAGCGATAACTGCTTCTTCGTCGCTGTCAGAATCGGAGACAAGATTTTCTGTGGCGTCCGGGGCTTCTTTCTTGGCGAGGAAGTTGACTAACTCAAAGTCTTCCTTCTCTTTGATCTGGGAAATGAGCAAGCGATCCAAGTCCTTCTCCAATTCAAGTCGTAGCACTTTGGTGGGGAATCGCTGCAATGTCGAGTGAAGTACGTAAGAGTCCATGAACTCGTTGCGCGTGTTGGCAATTGCGCGCTGAAGCTCCTGAAACACGAGGCGGCACCGGGCGTCTACATCTACCTCGACGGCGTCTGTTGCCGTTTGTGAGTCCTGATTCTGCTGTTGTATCCGTGCCGCACCGATGAGGTTTGTGGTGAGCTGCGGATCATACTTGAGAAGCAAAGTGCGTCCTCGGAGCAAATCGCTCGGCAGTTTGTACAGCTCTTCCTCTGGGGTGTTGATGGCCATCACAAGGTCTTCTCTCGTGAGCTTTGGCGAGATTGTCACTTCCTCGAGCCCCCCAGGAATTGCAACAGCCTCCGCGATTTCCTTCGCCAATCGTTTGAAGTTCACCGGGTAGTACATTGGATTCAGCAGTTGATCGTACAAGCGCCATTCTCGTTCCTCCCGAGTGAGTTCGGTTGATTTCTGCCCCCGCAGCAGCGTCACCATGGACACCCCCTGCTGATTCGGTTTGCGTTTGGAATTTCCTCCATGATCATCACGGAAGCGCGTGACGATCTTACGGATCAGGATCTCTTTTCGCTCCAGCAAATTCCACGGCGCTTTCATAATCCGGTCAACCTCCATTTGCGAGAGAGCAGTTAGTTGCTCTTCGTCCTTGGAAAGCTTCGGATATGCCCCGTGGAGCTTGCGTTTTACTCCTGGCGCGTTCGTGTAGCCTCCATCGGCAGCTCCACTGTGCTTGTCGTCTTCCCACCGATACAAGCGTGGATGGAGGATACGATCGAGCAGTACCCACTCGCGCTCCTTCTTGTCCAGCGTGTCTCGGCCTTTCTTGTACTTGCGGCGAAGTCGCTCCGCAGGTGTCATCATTGATGGTAACTTCGCCTTCATGGCAGACAGCTCGGCCCACCGAACTTTGGATGACTTCGTGCCGTTCTTGTTCACGTACTCGATGTTGAGCTCCCGGGCGAGCTTGGCTGCAGCAGCGTCACCGACTGTCATATCCCGCTCTCCCGACAGCAGAGCGGCAATAGATGGCAAGCACGTTCGGTACTCAGCAAGCAACTGCTCCATTCTCTCGCAGTCCTCCAACACGTCCACGTGTATCCTCGTGAGCTCTCGGAGACTCTGCTCGATATCGCGTACTTCTTCCTCACGCTTGGAGAAGAGGAAGCAGCAATGAGTGAACGTTTTGTTCGCGGCTCGAATGGTAGCGTGCAGTGCACGTCGCTCTTCGTGACTTAACAATGGCTCAGCATTGTCGCGCTCAAGTTTTTGATTATTTCGCAGCAGCTCAAGCTCCGCAGCGCGTGCTTGGTCTTTTGCCTCAGTGGCGAGACGACGTGCCAATCTCTTCTTGCGCTCGCTCAATTGAATCGTCAAGAAGACATTTTGCAGCTCGTCCTGCTTACGAGGCAGCAGCTCTTGCTTCTTCAGGGCGTCGACACGTTTCCGTCTCAAAGCTTCGTCTGCGAACAGCGCTGTCCGTGCAGACACTTCCAGACTATACGCCGTGAAAACGGGTGCTCCCAGTACGACCTGGTACGTTGCAGCAGCACTGAGGGGTGTGAAGAGGGGTTCGTGCCGCAGAGTCAGTTTGCCCATGCTGTGCGGCGAGCAGAGCGCAAGGTCCTCGGTGTAGAAACATTTTCCAATAGGAATCGGAGCTTGAAACTTCTGCTGCAGCGAGATGGGATCCGTGACCGGAGGCAGCATGTACATCATTGCAGCTAGCCGACCGTTTTGGTACCCGACCGACTTGAAATGACCCTGAAACACTATGGAAACGGTGAGCGAGAGTACGGCGACACCTTCAGCTTCTTTAGGCAGCTGAAAACTGTGTGTCGTGCTTGTGCGCGGGAAGATCTGGGTCTGTGGCACGTGAAGCAGAGTGAGAGGTGGCATTTTGTCGTCCAGCAACGCAGCTCGTGCTCGTGGACAACGCCGACTACGTGATGGTGGAGAGTCCACTATCCGCCGAAGTACCGAGAGCAAATTCTCGAGACTGGGCGACAGAGGTGCTTGTGGAGCGGCGATACCACTAGGAGCTTCAAAATCATGATCCAACTGCGCGAAGTACTCTTCTCCGTCGGCGAAAGTGTATTTGCGCAGCAAGTAGTGGGCCTCCACTTCTTCGGGTGACTTCAGGAACGCAAAGGCAAGACAGTTGCGGGCTGGAAGCTGCAATAACCGCTGAAGGTGCTCGACTGTAAGCTTCTTGTCGCTCTTCTGCTGGTAGTCGGCGCTTTTCTGGATGATCTCAACTTCTTCCGGTGCAACGTGCTTATAGTAGTGCGCGAAGCTGACGAGGAAGTCCAGCGTGACCCAGCGTTTCTCTTCAGGCGTTCGGTCTGCATGCTTCTTCTGCCTCACGATCTCAGTGATGTCCTGCTGCTGAGCTCCAGGGGCTTTCTTGGTCTTGCCACTGGTCGACATGTCTTCGATTTTGCTGTCTGCTCCAAGGTTTATCACCTCAGTCGTGCTCTGAAGCGTTCGCAGGCTTTCTTCCAGCGCAAAAGTCCGGCTCGCCACGTCCTCCAACGTGGCCTTACTCCGCTTCAGCGCGCGTTTTGTTGCTGTTTCCTGCTCGTCAAGTGCGCTGATGCGCGTGGAAAGCGCTTCATCTTCCGCTACAAGTTCTTTGATGATGACTGTGCGTTGTACCCGCTGTAGAGCCCCAACGACACGAAGACTTGTATCGAAGAAGGCTGTGGTGGCAGCACGAGCGCGCTCACACTCACTGCGCACTGCTGCTTGGCGCTTTTGCAACTTCTCGCGAAGCTCGATGAATGACGTACATTTGAATTCAAGCGCTTCGTTGTCCTCCCGCAGGGACAGGACGCGTTCATTACCCAGGTCTGCACAAGTACTTAGCTTCGCCACGACTTCTTCGCGGAAACGTTCGTTGCGCTGGATGATCACGCTAACCCGCTGAAGGAGTTGGTCTTTCCAAGTCAAATCTTTACGCCGCAAGCTTGCATCGCTTTGCAATCGTTCGAGCTCATCTCGTGCCGTATCCAGATCTCGACCAAGTGCATACATCTCTGCTGGAGTGATCGGCACAATACGGACTGTGCCCATGCCAGCCTTGGCGATCATGCCTGTATTCTGTGCTTTGGCTAGCACGCGTTCCAAGTTACGAACTTGAAGCTCCTTGGCAGCAAGCGGGCCGCGTTGGAGTGCCTCCAGCTCGGTACGTTTCTCGGCTGATTCGCGCATCTGAAGCGCCTTGATCTCGTAAAAATGGGCAAGATCGGCGGCTAATACTCGGGCACCGCTGGACACATCGTCAAACCGTTCGTAGACAGCAGGTGCATCCAACCAGTAGGCCTCCACGGGGCTCGAAACCAACTCGTTTTGCTCGAACTCCCGTTGGAAGGCTTTGAGGGCCTCTCGCTGCGCCTTTTGCTCCTCCAGACGCAGCGCTTGTAGCTCTACTTGGGACTCACGCCTCACGTGCTCTTGCCGCTCAGCTTCCAGCTCGCCCATTTGACGGACCACAACTCGATTGCGTTGGCTGCGCTCTTGATCGCTGACGAGCATGTCCTCCACCTTTCGCGATCGGAAATCCTCCAGCGTCATGTTTTCGTTCTCCTGTAGTCTGCGGGCATTTTCGAGCTTCTTTGCCTCCATCTGCTCGAAGAACTGTTGCTGAGACTCCCGCTCACGTTTTTGGATGGATCGTTGCGCTTCAGTCGCTCGCTCTTCACGCTCTCGCGCTTCATCCTCTTTGGCTTGGCGTTGAGCCTCAAGCTCGGCGTGTTTAACTTGAATACGCTGGATTTGACGGTCGTGACGTCGGGCGATTTGCTCTTCTTCGACAAGCACGCGTTCGTATCGCTCAAGGATACTTTGTGTAGAACCTGCACCTTCAAGTCCGCGATCGTATAGTTCCTGCTGAATCCAAGGAAGCCCACGAGTTGAGAACAGCTCAGCAACACGTTCACGCAAAATTGAGTGGGATTCTGGTGACTGAGGTTGGGATTGCTCGGGGCTGGACTCGCCATGACTGGATTGAAGTGGTTCGTCGCTTATGTTGTGTGAGGCTGTTGGTTGGCGGGACGGAGACGCTGGAGCGCTGTCTTTACGGGATGGACTACTGCTGAGAGAACGACGGTCATCTTGAATACTGGAGTCACGTCTTATCGCCCCACCAAATGCCGAAGCTAATCGTGGCCGTGCAACCGATGCAGTAACGAGCTGTCTGAACAAGTCGAGGAAAAATGAAGGGCGTTCCTGCAGCAGCTCGTGGCCCCCTTTAAGCCACGCGACGTGCAAGCGTCGAGAATCTCCATTAGCCTCAGCACCAAAGCCACCGTCGAGCGCCAAGGCCTCTGCTACACTTTTCACCACCGAGAACCCAGTCGAGGAAGCCATCAAACCGACGTCTCCTGTAAGCAGTTCCACTTGGTGCGGAGTGAATAGTGCGTTTTGAGATCCGTGAACGACAATTAGCGCGAAGGGCTCAGGTACCCCAGTAGCCAGGTTTGAGATAGCTGCTGCAACATCTCGATTTTTCATGGCACCGCGCAGTAGGACTCCGAGAAGTTGACCCATTTTACCACTGCTCTTGGCGGCATTCTGACCGAACGTGGCGCTCTCAGATGGATCCGCAGCAGAGGACTCCATTGTTTGCAGAAAGCCACGTCGTGAGCGAAAGAAGGTTTCAAGTGCAGCTGATCTGCTAGGGGCAACCTGTGTCAGGTAGTGGTCGCTGAAAAGTGCTGACGCTAGCGCTTCGTGGAGTTCCACAGCCTCACCAGAGCTCGTTGCTGTTCCAGAATTGAGGCTGACATCCAACAGCATCAGGAGAGAGCGCAGCGTTTTACGCTCTGCCTCCGCTACGCTCGCCAGAGTGTTGACAACCACAGCACCTCGAAGCGAGCGTGCAAAAAGTCCGAGTGCACCGCCGCCATCGCCCTTCGCCTGCTGCAGGGGCAGCTCCATGCCGAGCAGCTGAAGTGCAGCGCTCCCTCCTGTACCAAACCCAACAAGGTACTGAGGGACTGCGCCAATGCCCATCTTCGGTTGCACTAGCCATTCTCGCGAGCGTGTCATGACATGATCAAGCAGTCTGGAGTAGACAGCAGCAAATCGTGCGTTATGCCACGTTGCACCACGCTTCGAGCGTGTTGGGAATCCGCAGAGCAGTATTTTTCCTCTCGGGAAGTGGACGAGAAGTGGATGGAAGAACGCCTCCAGCGTTTCAAGCCGCTGGAAAGCATCAAGAAACACCGTCAGTCGGAATGCAGTCGTGCTTGGGAGACCCGACGCCTCCTCTTGAGCCGTGTTTTCTGCAGACGATTGGGATGGTGGCGCCCATTCTGTCGCTGCCATAGTTTTTGACGGTGACATTCGTATTGTGTCAAGTGATAGAATGCCGTAGGAAATGGTGGTATCTGCGTCCACGGTGAAGATCTTCCACCCGTCAGACACTGGGAACTCGAGCAGATCATCCGCTTTCTCGCTAGTCTTCACCGATTGTTTCTTTTTCAAGTGCAGTTGTGGGACTGTTGCGGCGTTCGTGGTAGATTCGTTGTTGTCGTCGTCATGGAGCACTTCGTTGTTACTGAAATGCTTATCAAGCGGCGACTCAGACAGTGAGCTGTTTGAGTTGAAATTTGGCGTGGAGCTCAGAGTAAGTGGCGGTTGAGATTTTGGCCGCGCTCTACGTCTTGCTTCCAGTTCTTTGAGTGCTCTCTTGCTTCGTGCATGGGCCCATTCGGGTAAAGTCACTCGCAACTGCGAGTGTTTCTGGGCTGGCGGGTCAGCAAGTGAATGTGAAGCGGCAGTGGCTTGTTCTTGCAGGTGCTGGAGGTGATGATCCCTCTTCTGTGGGGACGTCTTGTGGAACCGCACGCGTCGTTCTGGTCCCTTTGATGAGGATTTATCTTCATGCTTTTGTACGGGTGATGCCGCCGCTGCTGAGAAGTAGCGCACAAAGTCTTCCCGGGTGAAATATGCCCTCGACTTGCCTCGAGATAAGACAGCCACACACTCTTCGGCGTCCTGTTCGTTCCACAGATCGCTGCTTGGACACAGTCGCAGCTCCACCACCGCCTGCATCAAGTCGTCGACGCTCACGACCCCTTCATCTCGCTGGTCGAAGTGCACGTAGGCCTCGGACAGAGGGAGGCCCCGTTTCTGGGTTTCGACCACGACTTCAGTCAGCGCTTGGAGCACCTCTCGAGCTCTGTCCGCTGGTGGATCAGCTGACTTGGGGCTTGATCGCTCTTCAGGTGGCAGTCGGCGCGACATGAGCGGAGACTTGTGCGCAATGCTGGACAAGATGATATGGCTACATGCGTCGCTTCGACGTGTACCGATATTATGGCACTCGGAGTTGAAGTGACCGCCCAATCATAAACGTGTATATGTGGAATGTTCGCGGTTTCGACACCGAAAGGCAACAAGTTCTACCGACTTGGGGAAAATGATCACCACCCAATGTTGACGTGACGAGGGTGGACTGAAAGACAAGCCCTTAACACTAAGCAACCACGGAACCTCACTCCGCAATTTGATCGCTCGAACACAGAACACAGCTCAGTTTCCCAACGGCTTGACCAGCTCCCCAACCATGGGTAACTTTGCATCCACCACACTGTACATGCGCCCGGCAGACTTCACTGCGTCTGACAAGCTGCTGGATCAAATGGAGAAGCAGGATTGCATGACTGCAGCATCGAACTGGATGGAGACTGCTTCCTTCTCCGCCGTTGTGCTGTCGACGATGGGGGCGCTGCTCGTGGGCAACTTCACCGGATCGTTAGAGCAACCCACGAAGAGGCCTCCGATTCTCATCGATGCGGCTTGCCAAACGGAAGATGGAGATGTTACCGAGTTGACTGTGAGCCGTGATTGGCAACCCAGCAAGGATATCGACGACTACGACGGTCATTCGTGCACAACTGAGGCGACAGACTTGTTCACTGATGCCGAAAGCGAAGAGAGCTTCGACGAAAACGACTCGCAGTGGGGCAGCGTGAGCTCAGCATCGGACGATATTTTGAACGCTATTTGCGATGCCTGTGAGGGTTGCAGCGATTGCGACTGCGAGATCCAGGCCGACCAGTTGCTCCGCCTGACTGCAATTGTGTGCGCTGAAGATGACGACGACAGCCGTATCTACCTTGAAGACTATCTCTGCACGTGCGGTGAGTGTCCACAGTACCAAGAGATCGCTCAAGACGTCGCTACTGGGACATCAAAGACGTCGCTGTACAAGGTGCAGCAGCGGCAAAGTGTCACGCGTCTACTGCAGGCGTTCTCGACTTACAATGAGGTTCTCGGCTACCGTCCAGACATGATTCCCGCTGCTCATGAGTGTCTGCAAATCTGGAGTGGAGATGAAGACAAAGCATTCAAGTCATTTGTCACGCTGTACGACGATGTTCCACACCTCTGTGATGCATGCCACCGCGCTTGAAGACACTCGAAGGACAGCTAAGTTTTCCCTCATCACGGATAGCATCAGCTTGATTCTTTGTCGGTCCGAGCTATTTGCTGACTGCCATTTCGGTCTGGTGTTGCCCTCATCACGGCTTCACTAGGTCCAATTGCAGACGCATTGATTGCTACCCACCCACGCACGCGCCATGCCTCCCTCATTTCGGAAGTTTGTTTGTGTGACTCAAGGTGCCTTCTGTTTGGCTGGTTCTATAGCTTTCTCGGCGATCACGCCAAAACTTTTTGCAGCCCCCTTGGCTGTCCAAGCAAACAACACCCAAGAAGTATTTGTAGCCTTCAAGTAGAGTAAGATATTGTATTTATTCCAACAAATCCTTTGCGCAAGGAAACAAATATACACCAGCGCTGTCCATCTTGCCATCGGATGGTTGATAGATAATGTCGTGGTCTTGCATGGTCACTACACCCACTCGTTCGTCGTGGGGCGCATTGATTCCACTCGCGAACGAATTGTCTCGATTTCAAGTACCTGCCGATAGACGATGCTCTCGGCTAGGTACCGAGGCATTAACCCCTTGAAATCGGCTCGCACGATGCATGTGAGTCTTGTGAAAGCTGTTTCTTGCATCTGAGGGTCCCAGTTTTCATCGGAGTCTCCCGCAGTCGGCTCAATCAGAAAGCCGCCAGTAGCAAATGCCATTCGTACCACTCCCTTGCGTTCAGGTACATCTGCACGTGGAATGGATTCCTGAAGTACTGCATAAGTATCCGGTCGACCTGTCTTCTCAACGAAGCTGTGGAGATCACATGAATCGCGTGGCTTTACCAGCCACGCTGGCCATAGCGACAGTTTTGAGTGCTCACGGTAGAGCACGGACTTTGACTCATCCAAAGGCTCAACCCTCCTGGTAGTTGACTTACCATCGCCTAAGCTGCCTCCTGAGGCCGTCGAGCATGCGTTCTCGAGTGATCGAAGATACTGAAACACACGGCTTGGCGTTGACCGGATATTAACATGGCCCTTCATCTCGACCAAGCGGTCCTTTTCAGATGCGAAACCTCCTGATGGACACACAAAGTGTCCAGGCGTTTTGCGCAGCACCTCGACATCTCCACTACTCCTGTAGGTCGTCCATTCTGTGCCATCCACGTCATTCACATGCAGTAGGCGCTGTAAACCATTTTGAGAGAGCTTCGAGTAGTAGACCTTCATCAGCTGGCTGTCGCGATGGCTCGTGTGGCCCATAATTTTGTCCAGTTCCTCTAGTGAAACAGGCATCGCGAAGTCACGCCGCTGCGAGGCCTTGGATCCTGCCATAATCTCGTTTGCTTTTTCCTCTTCATCTTCTTCCTGGATTTCTGCAGGGTACCCAGCACTCTTCGACGTTTTCAACTTCCTCTTCGGCCTCTTGGGCCGCACAGGCGAAGCTGTCACCGCGGATGCCGATGTTGGAGGGGTAGAGCTTCCACTGCTACTACTGCTTCCGTTGTTCACCACGATCTGTTGCTGTCTTTGAAACTTGCTGTTATTTGCAACTTCAATTGCTAGATAGTCCAGGTTAGAGCTCATCCAGTTGCGTAGTACTGCACAAGCGGCTTCTGGCGCTTCCATTATCCGTGCTCCTGTGAGGTTCACAATTGATGGGTCTTTGCCCAGATTGCTGCTACTTCGACTTGCCCAAAGTTGCGATAATCGTGGGGCTGCGTTACTGCGGGCAACCATGCTCTCTCGGCGAGGATCATTCTGTGCTTGTTGGCAGATCTGGTCGTAAAAGCGAGTGAGCTTCGGTCGATTCCGCGCGAGGAAGGAGTTGAATGGCACCATATACGACTCCGTTGAGGCGGTATACTCGACATTGTTGGCCAGCGACTGTATCAACTTCGCCAGCAGCACAAGCGTGCGTTGCATCTGCTTGTCCGGCGCCGCGCTGCCCGGGGTCAAGTTCATCTTGTGTGGTACCACCAGCGCGGGACACAGGAATCGCAGAAACACGAGTCCACCCAAGTGCATATAGAATTCTTCCTTCGCGGCACTGACGGTCGAAGACGTGCCGTTCGAGACGTTCGACTGCGTGAGCACCTCCTCGAACAAGTTTTCCTCGATAGAGCTGAGTCGTGGGAGACCCCCGAGCTGTCCAGCACTCTCCACTGACGTGCTCTCCAAGAAGCTGTTATTGTTGTTGCCAGCGTCCGAGACGATGAGACTGTTGCTGCTGCCTCCCATGGCGCTGAGTCGCGGCAGCGACACGTTGCTGCGTCTATCCCGCTCAATGAGCCGCATCATCTCCAGCTCCAGCACGCGGTAGATCTTGGCGACCTGGTACGGGAAGAGCGACGCGGCACTGAAAATGTGGTCGAGCGTGCGCTCCGCCAGCGCTTCGAGCCGCTGCTGATTGGCCTGCAGATCGTCCTGCGGCTGCAGGTAGCGCGGGTTCACCTCGTAGCCATCGGACGCGACCCACAGCTCGTTGAGCACGTCCGCCAGCGCGTGCTGCAGGAACTCGCCTCCCAACTCGCACGTGTACTCGCGCAGCAACTGCAGCAGTAAATCACACACACACACACAGCCGACGTCAGTTGTCTGTACTGCCACGCAGACGAACCGTATGGCGTTGAAGCCGTACAGCTGTCGTGGCCGAGTTGGCTCGGAAGAGCTCGTTCCAGTTGAGCGTGTGCACCATCTCGCGGAACATGAGCAGCCCCAGCAGCTTGCGCAGTTGGTCCTCGTGGCTCTCGAACACGAACAGCAGCGCGCGGATCACGTTCACGTCGGCGCCCGACGGCATCTACACACACAGAGACACACAGAGACGGCGAGTTGTTAGTACGGACGAGTCCCTCGTAGCGTCCGCGCGGTTGCTGCGCGTACCGTGGCCAGCGCCGAGGCCAAGCGGAACTCCGGGTCGTGCACGAGCGCGTAGA
>JAHQIV010001019.1:0-14071 GCA_030463285.1 Phytophthora europaea
GAGACCGTGGTTGTAGAGATCCGCGTCGGTCGCGGGATTGACTACAAGTGCTACCAGGTGTGACGGGGGTCACACGCACCGTAGCGTTGAGGAAGCGTAACACGCTAACAGCAACAGACGCCTGGCGTCTCTGTTGCTTCTTGTGTAAAAAGCCCTGCCTTCCCCGTCGCCTGACTCCGTTGTGTCAGCACGCAAGGTTATCTTACCCTTAAGCGTGAAGTTTGACGACTTCAACTCGGTCGAGCCGTTCATTGTCTTAGACATGGATGATCGGTACGATCTTATTCTCGGCATGCCTTGGCTTGCTAAGCATGAGCGGTGGATAGACTGGTGCAGTCGCACCATCGGTGCCAGCCACAACCCCCTCGCGGACAGAGCCCTGGCGGATCATGTCTCCTCCTCTTCCCGAGACGGGTTTGTGCATGAGCACCATATGCCACGCGGCGAACGGCATTTTGCTGGCACTTCGGAAGTGCTCGAACTGCCAACGGCATTGCCTCCACGAGCGTGTGAGCTTGAGGCAGGTGATAGAAGATCCGCAGGATTCGTGTACCCCTCCGTTTGGTGGACAGAGTCCTGCAGTTTGCAACCGAGTAGCACTTGCCCCAGGGGAAGTGGAGACTCAAGGCGCGGACGCTGTGACAGTCCGCGGAAGGAGGGGTGGTAGCGTCCGAGCTCCCCCTACGCAAAGCGTGGCGGCTGGTTCAGCCCACGTAGGAAACGGCGCTGGAGTTGTTGCTCGCGCAAACAAGGGTGGTCGAGTCGGAGCTCCCACTACGCAAGGCGTTGTAGCTGGTTCAGCTTACGCGATGGAAGGCGCTCGAGCTGTTGCTCGCGCAACTACGAGAGGTCGAGCTGGAGCTCCCACTTGCAAGGTCAACAAGAGTGACAAGGTCACGCCGCGCCCAAGGCAGAGGCGTCACGCCGCGATGCGGATTCCGCGGCTGAGGACAGGGTTCCTCGAGTGCTCGACGTCCTTACTGGCGAACCCAAGGTGGGGGTGGATCTGACTCCCTTACCCACGGTGGCGGAGCTACTGGAGCTCGAGAAGCTTTCGTATGTCGAGTTCATGGACTCCCTTAAGGCGGGGGAGTCGACAGAAGTAGTTCTTCTTCGCCCGGAAGGCAGCTCGTTGGAGCTCAACTCTTCGTCGGTCATGGACCCAGAGGTGTTGGAAGACGAACGAGTCTCTAAGAGGCAGATGCGGTATGGTGCTGCCATTTTGAAGGACCCGTCGGATCCGTATTACGGCCTTCTGAAGGAGTTTTCGGATGTCGTTAGCGACGATCCCCCCTCGGTCCTTCCCCCGGATCGCGGCGTGCGTTACGAGATCGACCTAGAGCCAGGCACTAAATACTGCACCACGCGGCAGTGGCCGCTTCCGAAGGAACAACTCGATGTGATCGACGACTTCTTCGCGGCGAAATATGCCGCTGGCATGGTGCGCGAGTCGAAGTCGCCTCGCTCGTCTCCGACGTTCTGTGTGCGCACGCCCAACGGGAAGTGGCGCATGGTGGAAATGGGATGTTATTTGGTGTGGCCCACAATAACTGAGTGTCACACACCACTGTGACGTGCTACACACCAGGACCTCTCAGGCAGAATATTCTAAGTAGACATCCCCCAGGTAATATGTTTAGTTAGGGGTCGGTCGTACTTAAGGGTCAACGGTTCACGAGGGCCAACCGCTGAGGAAGATCGCAATTTAGACAGGGATTCAGTATATAGATAAAAAGCAGTAGATAGGAACTTGTGAGTGTTATTAACACAAGTCAGTTTAACTCTAACCTACAAGTGTGCAAGTCTCTTAAGTACTCGGTACTAAAACGACCGATAAGGCAGGGCCTTTTGCATAGCAGACTGCAGAGACGCCAGGCGTCTGTTGTGGTTAGCGTGTTACGCTTCCTCTAAGCTACGGTGCGTGTGACCCCCGTCTCAGTTGTACCCGGCACTACTTAAATTAACTGAGAGAACAGAAAGAGAACTAGGTCATGAGCAACACCCTTACTACATGTATTATATTTCAACTTTTTTCGAAGCGGGGGGGGGGGGTCCTAACTTTATGAAGTCAGTTCGGACATCCCCTCTCCAACAATCTTTTGGTGGACCTCTAGTAATAGCTACAGACTGACGACACAATAACCGAGATGAAGGGCGCGCGGGTTACATGTAATAGCTGAGTGCAGTGATCGTATGTGGACGCTGTTACTTATTGTGTACTGAATCTGTGCTGTCGTATCTTTGAGTGATATTGACTTAATGTGGTTGTAGTCCTTCCAGCATACGCTTTATAGGAATTTCTTGTTGCGGGCGGCATCGAGGGTCGGTGCCGCCGACGTCGAAGGTGGCTGTGTCGTCCATGCTGTTAGATTTTAACGTTGCTGTACCGCTGCTGCTATGGTTGAAGGGGGTTGCTCGACACAATCTCCTGCGGAGGCTTGGCGCTTTCGCCGCTTAAATAGAAAGTATACCGTTCTGCCTGGGCCTTCACCTGGGCAAATTTGCCTCAGCGCGGTGGTAAGTATGAGTTGGCTCGTTCTGCGCTCACGTAAATCGGCTATAACTGCAGGGTGTGATAAACTATGTTGAGCAGCTCAACATGTAAGCTTCATCTCAGAATTTAGGTAGTCGCTTGTTTGCTTACACATCGGTTGCGTTGCTGACGCGCCTCATCATTATCGGACACTCTGACAGTGTTGCCTTCTTCTTTGATGTGGCTATATTGTCGGAGGAATTCACTTTATAGAAGGGATGGTCACAGCTTGCATTAATAGACCAAACCACCACAATAACCACGCACAAAGTGGATCGATTATAGGAAATTCAACATATTTTGGCAGATTGTGAAATTTACTACCCCATAAATAATAGGCGCGCTGTGGGTCCGAGGATGCTAAAAACTCGCGGTGAACTTGTTCAGAGTAATCTCGTTATCTTCGTCAAAAGCCTTGTTGTGTCGCGGCCGTCCAGCGTCAGCGCATATACACCTCCTATCTACTTCTTGGTGCCCTGAGTGCTGCTAGAGTGCACATTTCCAGTCTCGCTAGAAATGCACGCGTCGCATACTACCTTCATCTTCGCTGCAGCATCCTGCTATCCATGTTAGCATCAAGATGTATTTATTGAAGTTATTTTGGCCAATTAGAGTGGCGCCTCATCGTCGGCTTCCGGCACTTACGCCTTCTCGGGACGATTCGATTCCTGACCGCTCTCTAGTAAAGTACAGTGACTATAGGTGTCGCAGCCGGCGGGGAATACGCCGATTCTGGAAAGCATAAGCCGATTCGCCGACGTTTTGACGGATACCCCATATACTAGAGGGGTGGGCTGGTAGCGCCTGGTGCAGGAAAACTCGGTTGTCAGTCCAATCGGGCAAAATTACGAGCGTATTTATGTATTTAACCATGTAATTTGCAACTCTACAGTAGTCAGTGCGCTTTCTTCGAAAGACGCCTTCTTCGGGTCGCCACCCATCACCCCACGCGCTGTCAAGGTTGATACATCAGTTCCGGTTTATCGTCCGCCGTGGAAGCCACTCTCCCCACTCCGGGGCACCTACGCAACCACGGCGTCGATAAACCGGTGCTCCAAGCGAGTTGGTGATGGCAACGGCACCAGCTGCGGCCGCAACGTCAGACGAGGAGGAGCTACGCGCTTGTCGTGAGAGGCGGCGCAAGCTGTGGCCGGGTGAGGCAGCGGCGCTACCGGGACAAGGAGGGCTCGGCCGAGTACAACCTTAAGATAAACGTAAAAAAAACCGCGCGAGCATGTGCAGCGCCTGCAAGGCATGCGCGAGGGCTCCGTCGACGCTGCTGTCCTTCCTATTTGTGGGTGTGCTCTAAATGTACACGAACCCCCTCATCAAGTGAGGTGGCGGCTGTACACGCAGTTCCACGCCAGAATCGCGGTGTGCTGCAGTCAACGAGTGCAGACTTTGATTCTTACCTGTCCATTGCGATGTGTGAGGGCATTGGGCTCCAACTATCGGCACCAAAAACAAGTTAGTCATCTTCAACTTTCGTATCCAACGTTATAGTTTGTGAGTATGTAAAATATGAGAGCGGTCAACCTACGATCCGCCATTAGCCAAGTTCTGGAACATAATACCCTTTCATATCGGGAACCAATCACTACATGAAAAACTGTGTCTCTGAATAATCCGTTAGAAAACATGGGGTTTTCTCTATTTATCAATTGATACACTTGTTTTTTGTATCTTCACATATCCTCTTCAAGTCGATCATCAGAGATCCAATCGTTTCACCAAGCAAAGAGTGATTGTCACCAGGTTGAGGTCTGCATTCCACGTAGTACAGTACTAGTACTTGCTGAAATAGTACACATCGGTAATACCACTGCCAATAATCGAAGCAACTCCCCGTCCTCGGGATTCATACACACTCAGACACTCTTTGCATTACCAAGCATACCTCTTTAGGCTTTGTATTTCCAGCTGGATACCGAACACACATACCGTCACAGGTTTACACCTATAGACCAACACCGACCGAATTCATACCTCTTTGGTCATTTTCCCATTCTGCGTCTTTTAGAAGCTCGCCGGTTGTGGTCAACTTGCTTGCACCCTCCACATGGTCCTATGTGCGTTGCTCCTAATCCGCTTTGTTTGTGGACGCACACGCTTTGCTATTAGAAGTGGTCGTTTGGTCACTGCATCCGGGCTGGTTTCATGGTCTTACGGTTGGTGCAATGCTACACCCGTGAATGCCTGGGCGTACATGTATTAATATTTGACCACTTAATAGACTTTCCTCAAAGTACTACGTATTTAGGCACTGTTCAGCTTTCCACCGCTTTCCAAAGTCGCAATTATGGCGGTACGGTAATCTACGTGGGTCGATAAATGCACATGTGCAATGGTTCTCGCTCAGCGACCGCGATGCCGCACTCGCATAGACCGCCATGCACCGTCTTGGTACGATATCGAGAGACGAGTGCTGCACTTTGTAGTAGCCTAATATCCTTGCTCTGACCGACGTATAATGTACATGATATTATCATCATGCTCTTCGGCGTAACCTCCGTATTCTTTTGAAGCCAGTTGACAGTATTTTAGTGGCGTTTGTATGCTCTGCCGAGGATGCGGCTGCACATGACATGTATGAATTGATATGGCGGTACATCTAGTTCCTTCAACCCCAACATCTACAATAACAAAAACACCAACACCACCACCACCAACAGCACTGTTATCACCACCATCCCCACCACTGCGTGTTGTTGTTGGTGTTGGTGGTGGTATTGTTGGTGTTGATGATGGTATTGTTGTTGTTGGTGGTGGTGGTATGATAGGGAAGAGCTTGAGTATTGGATGCACAACACTCATTAACCCCTCTGTTACCGGAAAAACGATACCTCGACGCCTTCATATTAGTCGTAACTTATGACGAAATATTTGACTGAGAATTTGAATATGGGTGGCGCGTTTACATCTGGATACACTGGGCTAGGTGTATAAGTTTTGAGGATTATTGGCTGTCAACGTCGTAGTACTTACGGCGTACAATTTACAGGGGAGACTGCTATCCCAATACTCACGACGTTAGAGGAGATAAGGAACCGGATAGAGTCACACCATTGAGGCATATGGTAGATCAGAATCAGGACCGAAAGTCATAGACGCAACAATCATGAGAGGTCTCAAATCGGTAAACAAGTCAGTCATCACCCCACTCATCATTTTGACTATTACACGCTAGCTACCAGTTGATCCTCTTCATCGTCCGCTCCCTCGGTATCCTCTTCACGCAGTAACTCGCGCCTGGTCTTCTTGCGTGTGCCGATCTTTCCAGGGCGACGCAAAACAACTCGCTTTCCAAGGGACTCTGAGATTGAATCTCCACACGCAAAGTCGTCATGCCATATTTGAAAACAGGTCTTTGCCATACCCTTGTACTCCCGCCGTGCCTTTGGACAAAGGAAGCGCTTCGCGTCGCCGTTCGTGCAGTCTTCGCAAAAGAATGTCGTCTGAAACGACTTCTTGCGCTCGCCACGAAGGAAGGCGCACACCTTACATGAGCGTTGTCGACGCTTTTGCACACCTGAAACAGTGACCCAATCGTCAAACTGACTGTGGGTATGGGTCGATTGGTGGCGCCGCTTTGTGCGTGAACGTGCCGATGTCAAGGGGGTGACCGTGGGCTCGATGGCAAAGTCGTCGGGTTTGAGCTGTAGAAGCGGATTGTGAAGAACGCCCATCCACTCTCCGCGCGACATTGGAGCAACACGTTTCAGCCGACATGCTTCTTTGTGCGTGATGAAAGCGTTCACAACGGCGATGTCAACGAAGCCGAGAAAAAGCGACTTGTAATATTTTCGGAATCGAAAGGCGGTCTGGATCAAGTAGGATTGACAACGGAGTTGATCATGAATATCAACTCCGCCCATCCAACGCTGATAGTCGGTCTCGAGCTTAGGACATCTGAAGGTTGCTGGGCCTACCAGCTTGAGGTTGCGCTGGATTGTGTCTTCCGTCATCGCTACCCCGGTAGCCAGGTAGTGAACGGGCTTGCAGTCCCACCAATGGCACGCTACCATGGTGGGAACAGCAACACAGCGGCTGAACCCAAATGAGCCTCGCTCGATTGTCCGTGGTCGTGACTTACGCTTCTGAACCACCTGCTTGCCGAATCCTATTCGGTTGGTCATGATGGTCCCGATCACGTAGATAGACATGGAGAGGAGCTCTAGCGCGAGAGCTACCGACGAGTAAAAGCGGTCGATCACGACCAAACGGAATCCTCGCGAGTGCTCTAGAACGATCTTCATGTTTCGAATGACAGCAGCAGTGCATGTCTTGTTGTCAACTGGCTGGCGGCTCGAATCCTCAGAGCTGCGGGCTCCAACGTAGACCTCAAATCTATGAGAAGAAGTTATGACATAAGTTAGCGAAGGATGTCATGCATTTCATAAGTTACGACTTTGCAAAGCAATCAAAACACATTACCTGTGGCAGTATACAGTCTTTGAATCACAGACCATAAACATCTTCGTCCCGTAACGATGCGGCTTGTCTGGCATGAACATGCGTGTACTATCGCGCCGCAACGTGGCTGGCAACACGCCTTCGTCGAAGGAGAAAATGGCAGGCAGCGTCCACCCTGAAAGGCGTCGCTCCTGCAGCGCATCGACGACTCGTCGGAGCTTCCACAACTTGTCTCGCACACGCGGGGCCTCGTTATTGGCGAAATGCAAGTCACGGAGAATGGCTGTGCACCGGTTTCGTGCCATGAATTTACCAAAGATACCTGCTGGTATAGCGCCATCGTCGGTCATCGACCAGTGACTCGAAAATCGCCGCTTCTGCGGACTCAGCATATGCGCAACTAGTAGCCCCATGACATGCAGAAGCTCGCATGTGTCGTACTCCTTTTCAGCTCGCAGACGCCGACGTATCTGCTGCAATTTTTCTGGAATCGCTGCCTGCGAGAGCGGATCTGCTTTGCCCGCATTCGCTTGGCTCTCGTCTCAACGGTCTGCCTCCTGTACCGGTTCGTCTCCTCCGCAATGTGCGCCCATAACGTTTTAGGCAAGAAGTAGAAGAACAGCGTCAGTGGCGGGTCTGCACCATCTTGCAGCTCACGGATCGGTGCGACGACATCGTCAGAGAGTCGTGCGTAGCTGGTTTGGTTGGTCTCGAAAAGAAGACGATGGGGTCCCCTACACAGTTGCGCGCAGTGCTTGCTTGTCCATGTTGTCGATCGACAGCGACCCACCAAGCGACTGAATAAAGGCTACATCCACCAGCTCCACTTCTTCATCCGACGGTTCATCATCTTCTGGATATTCTCGACGCTCCACCTCCTCCTTATCTTTGCTGTCTTCGCCATCACTCCCGCTAGAGTCGATGTTCTCATAGTCGTCCGAGTTCTCACTGTCTTTCAAGATGTTCACGTCATCTGCACGAGCCGGAGACGCAGCCGCCTCCTCCTCCACAGCCACTTCGTCATCACCCGCTTCACACGTGTCTGCTCCGTCGACTTGGTTGACTGGCGCATCAACATCTGCTTCCGACAGCATCCGCTGGAACGCACCAACAACGACCTCTTGATCTGACCCCTCCATGTAATTCAAGGCACGCTGGGACAGATCAAGCCCCCGCGGGCCAGTGTGTTGCGATTCATTGACGCCACTGCCTCGTGGCTCCTCAGCCTCACCAGCATCGCCGGTGCGCTCAAACAACGTGTCCAGCGTGGGTGCAGATAGAGCTACTGATCAGTCAATTTGCGACGCCGTAACATCCTTGTCGGCGGGATCGCCATCCTCGTCACTGCTATCGCCAAGGCTGATGATCCCAGACGCGATCGCGAATGCGACCACAGCATTCTCTCCTGTAAGTGCATACATCATCAGGCATTGCTTTCATGAGCCTATTTCGAAACCACACTTACCAGTGAACACGTTGACACCCTCTGCGTGCGGTTCATTCCCCGCGTTTGGCGCGTAGTAAGTCCACTCCGTTGCGAGTCCCGTCGGTCGCTTCGATTTCCATCCGACAGCTTGGAGCTGTCGCCAGAGATGCTTGAAGTCAACTGCGCGCACCTCAGCGGCCTGCTTGGTCTGCTTGCTCGAGCGAATTTTCGCCATCGTCTCACTTGCGCTCATGAGCTCAAATCTTTGAATGAGGAAGATTCAATACCGCTTATCCACCACTCATCTCTGATGACGGCTCCAACAGCTGCCTCACAACCCTGAACGCTGCACTTTTTGTGCAAGTTCGGATTTGACCTCTCCCAGCTTATATTCTTTCTTAGCCAGAATAAGCTTGATTAAAGTATTGGTGCGTTTTTTTCGAGCCATTTCCTGTGTGAACGGCCCAACTAAGTCATAACTTACGACTTTCGATTTCTCTTCGTCGTAACTTATGACGTTGGTAACAGAGGGGTTAATAATATTTCCAACATACCGGTTTTTGTTATTATTCTTGGTAAACATACTTACAAAATTGAAAATATTCCATCTGTTTACTTCGTATCGATCCACACACAATATACCGTGTTGGCATTTAACACCCCATCTCTGACTCAATCGGAACGGAAAACAACATCCAGTGGGGTGTTTTGATAAAACGAAAACCGCAACAACGTAAAGAAATCAAGAGTCAAGCGCATGTGATAGTTTATATATTTCTGCGTTGTTTAAGCCACATTTCGGCCCAACACACCACGTACTCGCTGAGATATCGCATCGCGAAGATGGATTCCGTTGAGGTGGGGTCATTGCACCTTGTCTGCCATTTTCAAGGATAATGTTGCACACATATGTACAGCACCACTATTACCACTGTTACATGGACAACTTAGGAAACACCTAGTGTCGAAAGTAGTGAGCGCGGCTCAGTCACGGAGTTGTACCGGACCAAGTCGAGGAGAAGAACGTGAACGAGGTGTAGCTGACCCAGGTGAGCACCTTGGTGAGCGAGATCAAGGGCAGCAAGTCGTGACGGCGGTCTTGTCCCCGGCGGGTGCACGGAGGTACCACTAAGGGCTAGGTTAATAATGGCATTAGGTGAGCAATGACCTTTACTTATTAATTCAACGCATTTGACCAGAGAATTGTTTTTCAAGACGCTGGTTCATGAACTTACTCTGGTCGGCACCTTCTGAAATGCACAAACCGGCTTAAGAACATAGCGAAGTGTCTAATACAATAAACTTTATAGCTAAGACTAACGCTGCGGCTTTCGTTGTTTCGAAACCCCCCCCCACACACACGATCTGTTCCGACTGAGTCAGGTATACCGTGTTAATTTGCAATTGCATACCGAATTGGTCATTTTCACGTGCTATGAGAGCTACTGCCAGAAGGTCGTCCACTTGCATGATGCGTCCGGGCTTGGAAGTGTGCGTGGAATCAGGGGTTAACAGTAGCCTCAAAAACTGGATAGTGTGGCGAAGTGGTTCCGCGAAATTTGCAGATCGCGGGGGTCCTCTTGCACACGGCGCCCGAACTGCCGACTAACGGAGGGGGTACTCCGATCTTCCGTGAAGTCGTTGATCCTCACCTTGTGTACCCGTCGGTGGGCTGGATCGCTCTTCGGGTGATTTCGGAAGACGCGCTTGGGTCGAGTCTTGGACTGTCTGACAGACAGCGGGAACGTGGGGCAGCAGCGGGGATACTTCTACTCGCTGCGCCGGTGTAGGGTCGAGTCGTCGATCTTGGGTTGTCTAGATCGAGAATCGCAGTCCATGCTGATCTGGGCCTGGGGTTGCCTTGGAGTCGGTGTGTGACCTTGCCTTGCCTTTCCTTGCTTGCCGCTTCCTTTAGCGGTGGGTCGTAATGAGGGTTGACGGACGCTGGGCCAAGCTATCCTGGCGTCCGGGGTGATTCGATCTTGGAGGGGTTCGTCGACTTGCGTAGCGTCGGGTGGGCCAAAGTGAATCCCGTGCCCGGTAGCGCGAAGGCGAAGACCACTTGTGAAGAAGGAAGGAAATTCAACTCTGTTTAATGTGTTAGCCTTTGCCCTACAACCTGCCTTACCATTCTCCTGTGCTCCTTGTGTCCACCGAGTGCTCTCCTGGCCTTGGCGCGCTCTCATTTGCTCCCTTGGTCGACTGCCGCCTTGCTGACTCTCTGCTGGATGTTTTCGTCGCACGTGGACCTAAGATTCAGAGCCTATCTTCAAGATCGGCGTCATCCCCGTCAAGATCAATGTCGTCGATTTACACCGAATATGCCGGAGACCGGACTGCTGACACTTGGATAGTACTTATCTGGTCTTGGCATCTTTGTGGGAGGGCCTTGACACCCCTGCGAGGTGTTTCACTCCTTGATCGGAGTGACAGGTCGAAAAATCTTGACCTTGCTCCACCACAGTAGTAGTATCACCGAACGTACTCGAGCTACAGCGGTCACGTAAACACCCCACCGTACTTAATCTCTGTAGAAAAATAAGCTGACACGTTAAATAATATCAACGCTTGTCGAAAAAATAATTCATGTGCGAACGAACTCCTAAAATTGAAAAATAATCTCACTTGAAACTTGATATGAGCTTCATTGTCGGACTTGTTCACTGGTGTTTCAACACACACTACAGGGATCACGCTTGACCTCATCGCCTTCCTGACAATCCTTCATGGCACAACCCATGCTTCGTTTGGTGTGCTTTGACGCGGTTCCGAAAAGTGTGATCTTTCCCGAGGCCTAAATGAGGGCCTAATTTGATGGAAGGTTAAATAGGAGGAAGTCAACTGAAGAGCGCGGCGATGTAGGAGGCTCGAAGGTTGTTTGTTGGTTAGCGGGTAAAAGTGAGAATGAGAAAGAGGTTTGAGCTGGGAGCTCGAACTGTGTGCAAGGCTATTCCCTTAGTCTCCACTGTGGTGATGGTGAAGTAGTAGAAGCTGTCTCGAAGTCCTGGCTCCATGTGCCGCCTGTCCTAGTAAGTGAGCATACGCAGCCGTGTGTGTGTGCGCCCGTCGCTCTCGTTCGTCGTGAATCACTGCTGAATAATGCTTGCATGAATCCTGAACTCGCAACATAATTCTGAGCCACTCAAACTAGAATTGCAAGATGAGAAGAGCATACGTGTAATGGGCTTACTTAGCCCAATACTTTAGCTTACACGTGAGCGCACGTGTATGGGGAAGCGTAGGTGTATTTAACTTAGATTAAGTATACTTGTGTCCACAAGTATAGTTAAACCTAAATAAAGGTACAATAGTAGCTTTTGTGGTAAAATGAGAACTGAATTGAATGTTAACTGTGGTTTCCTCCTAAAACTGATATCTAAAAGAGAGGTTCTGCTAACGAGTGGTTGGCAGAATCTCTGGCCTAATGCATGATTCTTATTGGTGGAAAGACGCTGCTTTCCACCAATAGTATTGCTTCCTAATATGACCTAATATAATTGTCGTCGAAACGTAGGCGATATCTTGGAGTTTGTATGAACTCGTAGGAAATTCGGCGGATATTTCGCCAACAATATCAATGGAAGCTCAGCAGTCCACAGCGTTATTCTATGCATGCCGGGAACATTCTCAATGAACCAACTTTCGTAGCGAGTGATGCCTACGAGAAGACAGTGCATTTGATTGGCCTAAATTACAAGCCTCCCGTCGCCAAAAGAGAACAAGCCCCTCGGACTACACAACGAATAACGCCGACAAGAGGAAGGCCACGCCTAGCAAGACCATCAGTGAGCTGACACCCCCAGAGAGCCCCACTAGCAGCCCGCCCATACCCGGGCTCTATTGCATCAGTAGTGCCAAGGCGTCGACCCCATCCGGCGGCAGCAACATCACCGACCCGGCTCTCTCCAGCAGTGACAGCAGCGTATTGCCAACCTCCAGCAGTGGCAGTAGAGCGTTGCCAACCTCCAACAGTGACAGTAGAGCGTTGCCAACCTCCAGCACCGGCAGCAGAGCGTTGTCAACCTCCAGCGGTGGCAGCAAAGCCTCGACAACCTCCAGCGTCGGCCCCATGTCGGCGTCCCCATAGCGCAGGATCTGCGAGGACGTGTTGGAACCCATTGAGTGCAGGAGCTGCGACGTCGTGATGGCGCCCACCGAGACCAAAAGCAGAAGGGAATGTGATGCCGCTAGCGGTGAAGTTGATGAAGTCACAGCACAAGACGTGAGGGACGCCTGTGTTTCATCAAAGACACAGCGTGCATACCGCAGTGGCCTAAACATTATTTCGCGATGGATTCAAGAAACAAAAGGCGTGGAAGCGTGGATATTTTTTTATTGTGATGGACAGATTGACCTCGAGCATTTCACATCAAATGACTTCGAAAACTTCCTGCTCATGAAACGGAAAAGTGTAAGTGTTGGGACTCTTAGCGGATATCGCAGCGCCATCAAAGATCTCTACCGAAGGATGGGGCTTACGCTGCCAGCCGCATATACTAAGAGTTTAGGAACCTTCTTCTCGGGATTGAAGCGTTTAGCTCAAGTTCCAGGGTGGCTCAGCGAAAGAGTCCGGCAAGGACCCCTTGCCATTTTTGCTGTACCATCAGCTATGCAGAGAGCACTCCGCCGACAGGATGGCGGCTTCACCCATTTCTTTCTTACAACCCAGTGGAATTTGATGTGCCGATCCGAGTCGGTGCAGACTCTGTGCACAGAGCATTTGAGCAACCACGATGACAGCATAGGGTGTGTGATGCACAAGTCAAAGACCAATCAGGAAGGCAACGGACCGAAACATCCCCGTCACATGTATGCAAACCCTCTGCGTCCGGATACGTGTTGGATTACTGCGATGGGGTTGTACCTGGCATGTCGACCAACACAACCTCCTGGTCCGCTGTTCCCTGGTTCCGAGCAGAAAGCTCGGTTCGGTAACATTCTCCGCCAGATGATTGGCGAGTTGAAGCAGCAAACACACTACGGTACTCATTCTATCAGAAAAGGTGTTGCTACTTTCGCTTGTAGTGGGTCTACTGGGGGTCCGTCTATTGCTAGCGTGTGTCTACGAGTTGGATGGTCTCTTGGTGAAGTACAAGACCGCTACATACGCTATGAAGCTGCTGGTGACCAGTATCTTGGCCGAGTCGTGGCTGGACTTCCTTTGAATAGCCCCACATTTGCTGTGATGCCTCCTCATTTTGCTGACAACGAGCACCCCACGGTTGCTGCCTGTGTCCGCCAAATGTATCCATCATTATGTGAGAGGAGTAGCCTAGCGGACATACTTAAGTTGTGCATCGCTTCTCTTGTGAAGCACTCAACATGTAACGGGGTAAGAGGTACCGTCACTAGCGTACACTATAGATGCAAGAGGAAGCTCGCTATAGTAGAACCAAGTGTCAGGTTTGGGGCAAATTTAACTGTTTATTTATGGAACGGGAGCGAGGGCTCCCGTCCTCTTTGTGAACCACTCAAATCTAAGTCGATGCCGGATTGGCTGAAATGGGTCTGGCTCCCCACTTTCACCCAATCAGGTAATGACAACAGCGCACACGCTAGCCGTGTTCCTGTACCTACTTTTGTGCATGTAGTCATGTGGCTCCTACCTACTTATGTAACTCTGTTTACATACTTACGTAATCGTAACTAGCCCGTTACATCACCCCCCTCTCAAAGTTGCACTCACCCACGGTGAGTGC